>LPNX010411773.1:36085-54383 GCA_001517045.1 Pseudotsuga menziesii
CTCACAACACTCATTTCACTCCATAAGACCTCCCATTTGCCCCCCACACCTCCAAAAGATCCCAAGGATGAAGAAAAGGGCTAAAAACCCCAAAAAAGAGCCCAAAATAGACCCCCAAGAGCTAAAGCCCTCAAAAAGGGGGTAAAACCTTGAAAGGGGCTAAAGTTAGGGTAGAAGGGGATAAGGGCCCAAAAAAGGGGCTAAATCCTTGACCAAGGGATTAGAACCCTAAAAACCCTTAGAAAAACTATATAAGGAGGGTGGGGGGTCCCTCTCAAAACACTCCTCACTTGCCTATTGTTATGTTTCCCATGGATGCTTTGAGACCTCTTGCTCTCAAACCACCCACTCTCCCTCTCCTCCATTTCCATTTCTCCAAGCCATTGCTTCCCAACCAAGAGAGAGGTGATCCCATGAGCTAGGGCATGGTGGCCCATTTCCACCTAAGTGAGGTATAATCTCTGTTTATGCTTGTTTTATTTGTTTTTACTTTCTAACCCGAATCTCTATTTGTAGGTTTTTATTGACATTGTTTGCAGCTTTAGTAGCTTAGGTTTGTTTTGCAAGTTTTGGAGGCGGAATCCTAACCCATTGTATGCAGAGGGGTTCACAAGGGTTGTATCTCCATCTTTCTTTCTGTTATTTTCTCATAGATTTAGTTTATAGTAGCTGCCATTTACTTAGTCTTTCTTAGATTAGCTTAGTTTCAATTCGCAGCTCTGTTGATGCAATATTTCCATTCTGTTTTTACTGTTTTCTAAGGGTAGGAACCTACCCTTGTGCCATATAAGTACAAGGGAGCCATTCTTACCCCTGTAGTAAAGAGAAATTCTCACGACAGCTTTGGTGACTCCCCTGGGTCGGTCCCACAGGACCCTTGGGCAAAAAATTTCAAGTTTTCAAGTTTTTCAGTTTTTACCCTAGTTTTTAGAAATCTTAGTTTAGATCTATTCAAATCTACTTTATTTCTTGTTTTTGTGAGTGCTGAAGCCTCTGCTAGGACGAGCCGAGTCAGACTAACCCCAGTACCAGTTACTGTTGGCTAGATCTGACCCTGCCTCATGAAAACACCCATTTCCGGAGCAGGTCGCTCTTATCAGGGGAAAAGGTGAGACAAGGCACACTTAATCCCTAGATAGGCACACCCAGGGAGCACTTAATCCTCATACATGCACAAATTCATCCCAAGAGCTCAAGTTGTAGCTGTTTTGGCATTTTGTGTGACCCCCTCGCTCATTTGTAGAAAAATCTCGCGTCCCCCTCGCAGGATTTGGTCAGAAATGTGTGGCCTGTCACACAGAAGTTGTTTTTGAGTTTAATTAGCAGTATTTTTTAGTTTTAGAGGACTGTTAGTGCGGCCCAGCCATCTCTGTCCTCCATTGCAGGTCTCTTTTAATTCCAGTTTTCATTTTCTACAAATAAATCCATGAACAAAGTGTATATGCTAAATCAATCATTAAGGTTTAATAAAATGAACTATCCTAACTAAAGGTAACCTAAAATTAACCATCTTGTTTCCCCCTTCCTCCTCTACCCAGTCATCACCCTCTAGGGTATTCCGGGATATGACGAAGGGAAAGCTCATATAGATCTAGGCACTCCATGGTATTTTTCCTAAACAACTAAAACTAGGTGACATGGAGGGTAGAGGGGGTAGAGAAGGAGGGATTCTCATGGCTAAGCGTCGTCCCTGTTGACCAACCTAGCACTTGGGAGGTGACCTGAGGATCTATGGATTGGCTTAGTCACATTGTGTTGAGAGCCCAACACCTTCTCTTGGTTGAAGAAGAAGACCACTGAGAGGTAGACATTTAGTTAGGCCAACAATTCAGGGTTAATCACCATATTTGCTTACAAATTTTTGTTTATGTTTGCATACAAAACCATGATGTGAACTCTACCATGAATTCATAAACCATATTGCAAACCATATACCAGAACAAACAAGCAAACCAACACACCATACCAAATAATTAACCCAATTCAGTTCATGACACTGAGTAAGCCTTAAAATTTACAAAATTTACACTAAGTTCAATCAATTCTACAGTCTTTGAGGACCTAAGTCCCTAACTACTTCAAATGTGGGAAGTACTTGGGATTTTCCCAGAAACTCATTGTGAGGAGTACCATAGGAACCCCAAAGTAGCTGGCCGCTGAGAGGAATTTCCAAGCAAAACGGGAAACGACCCCTTCCGATAGAGTAGAATCACCCATGAGGAACAAGCCAAGAGCTATCTTCTGGTAGTCTTGGTGGCCGAGAGACCACCTTCAGCCAGTAGGAAGCCATTGAAACTGGGGTCCAAATTTGATACCCACCAGTTTCATACACATAAGCAAACAAAATTAATCCTCCACAATCTTCCTCATGCCTAAGAGGCGAACCACCACCATTTGCAACACTCAGTTGGCACCATCGTAACCGTTCTCAGTGATCTCCCACACCATCAGAGGGCCACAAATCCTTTGATTATGATTCAAACCCATATTACTCTGAACCAGACCTCCACACTGTACCATCTAGCCCTATGGCTACTGCAAACCCAGATCCATTTTCCGGCCTAACCTTAGCAAGTGGACCCATGTCCACATCACAACTTTTCACCCACAATGTGGAAAGCAGTCTAAGCATAGTCATGCAGACTGTCATTAGCCAATTTCCACCACCAATAGTGACCAGCCAAGCTGGCCCAGTGGTAACACATGGGGGTAGTGGTCCCTCCACACACATTGTCCCCCCTACCACACAGGGGGGAAATGCACCAACCACCCACATTGCCCTTACCGCCATGCATGGGGGAAATGCCCCCGCTACCCATACCATCCCACCCACAACACTTGGGGGCATAGGCCCATCCGCCATGGTCCCACCGCAAGAACCCTCAATGATACAGATGCACTATGCACCTCCAAACCCCACCCCCATTGTGGCCCCATCCTACATCAACTTGGGATCAAATCTACCCTTCATGGCTTGTTTGAACTTGCCTGAATTGGCTAGATTTACAAATGATCCCATCCACCAACAAGCTTTCTGGCCACCTATGCCAATGAAGCTGCCATCAGACATCGCAAAGTTTGAGGGCAAAGCCGGGGAATGTCCCCAAAATCATATAATGACATTCCATCTATGGTGCTCATCTAATAGCATCATAGAAGACTCCATCAGGCTGAGGCTGTTCCAACGCACCCTTACAGGTGCCACGGCCAAATGGTACATTGAGTTGCCACAAGCCAAGTACCCCGACTTCAACTCCCTATCCTTCATGTTCCTACAGTATTTCCAACTCCCTGTTAGATATGGCAAGGGGGTGGAGATCCTGCTATCCTATCGCCAAAACACCGCCACTCACATCACTAATCATATCCATGAGTGGCAGTAGTGCCGTAGCTTGTGTAAGATCCAACTTGATGACAAGATATTCTTAGATTGGTTCCTCAAGACTTTGCTCCCACCCATCGCAAAAGACGTCGCACCTGAACGTCCCTAATTTGAAGAAGAGGCCATATTGAAGGCCCAACAATTTGATCTCATTTACGCCCAGTCTAGATACTTGTACACTGTCATTCCAGACACTCCCTATCCAATTACCTCTTATCGTGATGCACTGGGGGCATCCCATGCTGCGGATGGCATCATAGGGTCAGTCTCCCAACAACCATAGCCTTGACCAACACCACCTGCCACGGCACCGCAACTAAGAAACATGGCTAATGTTGCTTATCAAAACCAAGCTCCGAACTATGCTAGAATGATGTCTAAGTCTGGGGAAACAACCTATTATGCACAAGCTGCACCCCCGCAGCAAGCTCAGGCCATGGCTTGGCCAACGAAATAGTATGTGGGGAAAATGCTCACATTCGTGGCACCACCACCCCCACAAATATATTATGCACCACCAGTGCAACAATTTCAAGCCCCCACCCCCGCTCCACCTGCTCCATTGGGACAAGTGTTCGCACAACAAAACCGTCCCAACCAGCCTACCCCCAACAATCAACAAGGGAAAGCTAGAAAAAACCAGCCCTATAACCAAGGCAATAACCAACCACAGGGAGGTTGTCAACAACCGAACCCTCCTAATAATGTCGCGGCTAACCGGCCAGCCCAAAACCCCCCACGACAAAATGCGCCAAGACGCAACGCTCCATTGCACACAAACCAACCTTGTACACTCTGTGATGTTTATGGGAATTACACATTTGAGTGTCCCCTCATGGCTCACGCTAAGTAGGCCATTCAAAATGAGGCCCAACAGGCCACTAATTCCCCCACCCAAGCCCAACCTAACCAGGCACCACAAGGACCTCCTCCCATGGTGCTTCAAAACCCACTACCAGTCCAAGGATTGTTGGAAACCACTCCCCCTCCCTAGGCCAATCCCAATGCTCTGAGGGCACCGCCCATGGCCGAAACAGGTGTTCACCACCTAATGACCATGACCACTAAATAGGTCAACTTACAGACTAGACGAAATTAGTACGGTACCACCACCAAACCTACTGACTCATCAATAGAATCCATGTCTAAGACAAGCAACCTACCTCTCTAGTTACCCCCGTTCCCATGCCCCCCCATACGCAGAATTGCCAATAATTCCACAACTAGAGTTGTAGTCAGCTATAGCATTGTGGATGATTTAGCCCAAACGCCAACCACCATGTCCGCTCTTGAGGTAATTAAAACATGCCCAATGCAGTGGAAAGCCTTACTAGCTGCTCTAGGGGCAGTAGACAACTCTGATTCCAAGCTAATCACATTTGATACAGAGAACAGAGAGCCACGCATGCCCTCCACTATCGCCTTCCAAATCCCGGTATCCATCCAGAACTTGGTTTTGCACTGATGCATAGTGGATGAAGGGGCATCCACGTGCATCATGTATACCTTAGTTTGGCAGAATCTTGGATGATCAATTCTGCAACCATCCTCCACGACTCTACGGGCTTATGATGGACACCCCACTAAAGCCCAAGGAATCCTCCCCCATGTCCCCATCATGTTAGCTAGGAAGAGAGTCATGATCGACATCGAAGTCCTCAATGATCAACTAGATTACAACCTCCTCCTTGGGAGGAGTTACATGTATTCCATGTGAGCCATCACGTCAACTGTCTTCTACCTCACGATGTTCCCCCATGAAGGGAAGATTGTGACTGTTGACCAGCTCACCTACCATGATCTTGAAGGGTTAACAACGCTTGCCAACATTATCCCTACCATCACCACCACCGAGTCGCAAGGGGCAACCGCACATGCTAACGTCATCCCTGCAACCAACACTGTGGTTGAAAACACACCAGCTTCCCCACTGTTGAATCTGGGCCCTGGGTTGTTTACCGATCCCACCATGACGGTTCCTTTCCCACTGGTGTCACCACCACTGACACAAAATCAAACTGCATACTTGTGCATGGTCTCATCAAGCATTGTTGCACCCAAACAACAACCACAGCCGTAGCCCCAACCACAATCACAACATCAGCTGTAGCCGCAACACCAACAGCAGCCGAAACATCACCCATAGTAGCAGCATTACACGTAGCTGCAACCACAACCTCACCCCCACATGCAACCATCTGGGAGTTATGTGGGCTCATCTCCAGTCCATACAATTCCCTTCCTCTTTCCCCCACCTAGTGTCATGAGCAAGCCGGTCATGGCCACCTTAAGCCTACCCAACCTTATGTTGGGGATCTCGGTGTGGTATTTAGATCCACCAGCTCAACCAACAATGCCCCAGGTTGTGTTAACTCTAGTGCAACCTATCGCAGTTGACTCTCACCCCCTACCTGGTCTGCATAAGCCAACCACCACACCTGCACTTGCACCACCCCAACCCAAAAGGGCCAGGGGAAAAAACACCAAAGCTACCACAGAACTGCAACAAGTCCCACCTTGTGCCGTCTACAAACAATAGGGACATCCAACTCAGAATTTCCCTGAAATCCTAGTGATCTGTGCACATCTGGATGCCATGGATACGAACGAAAATATACCCATGGTTGAACTCTCAACCACGCCAGTAGTAAAGAACAAGGCATTGAGGACAAACCATGCTTGTGCCCTTTGTGGCTTGTATGGACATTACTCCCACCATTGCCAAGACTTACCCAAATTTCAAATGGCTCTTGCTGACCTTCATCACCATTCCCTTGAGTCTGAGATCACCTTGATCGAAGAAGTTCACCCACCACCACCTCCTTTGTCTGACACCATGTCCATTTACATGATGTCTAGTTCCCCCAACCAGCTCATACCCCATCTCCAATGACCGTCCATTAGACCTGTCACTTTGTTGCTTAAAAAATAATGAGGAGATCCTTGAAGCTCTGACTGCCCCAAAATACCCTTGGGACGACATGCACCATCGCTCGTTATTCCTCCCAGAACAACTTGTGTTGCAGTCCCACTAGTTTTTCATGGAGACCAAAGATTTCATCCATGGGAAGGTTGAATGGTTCAAGAACCCAATCCCAGCACCAAATGCCTTCGAATAAGGGAACATGGAAAACATTTCACCAACCATTAAAATCGATAGCTCAACCAACTCTGAGATCATTGAAGAAATCATGTTGGGGGCATCTTGCTCCCCAGAAGAGGTCGATGCCTACACCGCTCTCTTCTGAGAATTCTATGACATCTTTGCCTGGTCATACACTAAATTACCTGGATTAGATCCATCCATCATGGAACACCACATTGACACATGGCCTAATGTGGTACCCATTCGCCAGAAGCAGAGACCCATCCATCCATCCAAAGTGGTTGTGGTGAAAGCCGAGATAAAGAAGCTGTGCACAGACGGATTCATTTATCCCATTGCATACACAACTTAGGTTTCTAATCCTGTTCCCATGAATAAAAAATAGGGTACCATCCATGTTTGCACAGAATTTCACGATCTCAATGGGGCATGTCCCAAAGACAACTTCCCCACACCATTCATCGACCAGATCATTGATGCATGCATCGGACATGAGGCCTTCTCCTTCAGGGATAGATTTTCTGGATACAACCAAATCCAAATCCAGAAAGAAGACCATTACAAGACGGCATTCACAACCCCATGGGGCACATTCGCCTACCAATTCATGCCCTTTGGCCTCAAAAATGCTTGAGCTGCCTTCTAGCGCAACATGAGATATTGTTTCCACGATTTAGTCCACATCATCTTGGTCTACTTGGACGATCTCACCGCTTGATCACGAAAACAAGCACAACATATAGATGACTTGCGGCAAGTCTTTTTATGTTGCCATAAGTACAATATCTGCCTAAACCCCCTCAAGTGCATTTTCTGTGTCCCAGCAGGAAATTTACTTAGATTTATCGTCTCCCACAAAGGGATAACGATTGATCCCCTCAAATTTTAGGCCATCCTTGATCTTCCTCCCCCAAGAATTCAATGTGAGGAACCTGCAGCAAACAAGTAATCAAAACACACGATATAGCAGCAGAACTCATAATCACTTTTGTATTAATCGCAAGCCACTTCGAGGGGGCAACCTCCTTTGAGCAAGCTCAATACAAAATAACTTCAGCGTGCCTTCCTTGGCCTCAACACACACTTATATACCGAAAATAGGCGCCAATTATGGGTCAAAACCATGGGCCAATATAAACTATGGGCGCCAATACTATGGGTCAAATCCATGGGCCAATATAAACTATGGATCAACAAATACTACAGGCGGCTTACAAAGCATATGCGCCTCACAACAATAACACAAACTATGGATCAACAATTACTATGGGATGAATTACAAAGCATATGCGTCCAACAACAATATACTAACATAGTAAAGAGAGGGATTGACATGGGTTCCTAACATCCCCTCCCCCTTAGAAAAAGCTTTGTCCTCAAAGCTTTAGATGTGGAAATTGTCGCTGTATCTGGAGGAGTGGTTCCCACGTAGCATCCTTGGGCTGTATTCTGTGCCATTGAATTAAGACCTCTGTGATAGAGCGAGAGTGAAGCTGACGAGTGCGCTTATTGAGGACAGCCTCCGGCTCCAAAAAGATGGATCCTTCATTATCCAGTTCTGGTAAAATAGGTTGGCCTTTAATGTTGGTGCCAAGAACTTTCTGCAGGCAGGAGACATGAAATACTGGATGAATGCGGGAAGAAGGCGGAAGTTCCAATTTAGAAGCAACAGACCCAATCTTCTGAAGAATCCTATATGGCCCATAGAACTGTGGAGCGAGCTGATGACACCCTTTGAGTTTTAGTGAGGATTGCTTGTAAGGCTGGAGACGAAGAAAAACCATATCACCAGCTTCAAAAGTGCGTTCAGAACGGTGCTGATCAGCTTGTTGCTTCATGCGATTTCTTGCCATGTGAAGGTTTTCGTGCAAAATGCGAAGGACCGAGTCAACTTCCTGAACTAGAGAACTGCTGGGGGTGTAAGGAAGAAGAACTGGCGGTGCCTAGACATAAACTGCTTCATATGGAGTCATTTTAGAGGCAGTGCGGTAAGAGGTATTGTACCACCATTCAGCGAGAGGGAGCCACTTTGCCCACTGATGTTGTTGCTCAGAGGAGAAGCAACGAAGATAAGGTTCCAAGAATTTATTGATAATTTCAGTCTGACCATCCTTTTGGGGGTGATAACCTGAACGCATCTTCAGTTTGGTGCCAGTGTGGTGAAAGAGTTCTGTCCAAAAATGGCTGGTGAAAGTCGCATCACGATCTGAGACAATGGAAGAAGGCATTCCATGAAGATGAAAGATATGGTCCAGGAAAATTTGAGCAACGGAAGAGGCTATATAGGGATGGATGAGAGCACAAAAATGACTATATTGGGAGAGGCAATGAACCACAACCAAAATCACAGTCTTCCCTCCATATTTAGGGAGCCCGTCAATGAAATCCATAGAAATATTTGTCCATATCTGGGGAGGTATGGGCAAGGGCTCGAGCAATCCTGGAAGGGATGTTGTTTCACTCTTATTGCGCTGGCAGGTATCACCTTCAACCACCATCTGTTGAATTGTCCTTTTCATGCCCTGCCAAAAGAAGTTGCGTCGTGCCCTTTCATACATTTTGAGAAAACTAGAGTGCTCCGCCGACGGAGAAGCATGGAGTTCATAGAAGATAGCTTGGTGAAGAGTTGTGTTCTGGGGAAGCACTAGATGACCCTTGTATCGCAGTGAAGCACCATCCCAAGAGTAAGGTGGAACAGTAGAAGGGTTGTTGTCCAAGCGTTGGATGATGTGAGATAATGAAGAGTCATTGACATAACCCTGTTGAACCGATTGCAACCAATTTGGAACAGGCATAGAAATAGCGGAAAGAGAACCTTGGTCATCAAATGTGCGAGAAAGGGCATCCGCCACAAGATTGTCCTTATCCTTCTTATAAGTGATCTCATAGTCATATCTCATGAGGTTGCTAACCCATTTCTGTTGTTCTGGGGAGGATACACGCTATTCTAGGAAATATTTCAGACTCTGGTGATCAGTCTGGATGCAGAAATGAGTCCCTGAGAGGTAGGGTCGCCACTTTTGTACTGCATGAAAAATGGCCATCATTTCCTTCTCATATGTAGAGGTAGCTAAATTCTTACCGGAAAGGGCTTTGCGGGTGAATGCAATGGGGTGTTCATCTTGAAGGAGAACAGCACCAAGTCCATTGCCACAAGCATCACTCTTAATAGTGAACATAGCTAGAACGGGTGTAGTACACATAGCTTGTTTCAGCGTGTCAAATGCACGCTCAGTAACATGTGTCCATGTAAAAGCATCATTTTTCAATAGAGTAGTTAATGGAGCTGCAAGCATCCCATAATCCTTGACAAACTTGCGGTAGTAGCCAGTCAACCCCAAAAAACCACGAAGGCTCTGGAGTGTATTAGGAGGTGGCCAATTGTTCATGGCAGCGATTTTGCCAGGATCCACACGAACCCCTTGTGCTGAGATAATGTGCCTGAGATACTCAACTTCCTTTTGGCCAAAAACACATTTAGACTTTTTGGCATGGAGATGATGATCAGAGAAAAGTTGCATTACAAGAGCCAGATGCTGGAGATGTTCAGCCCATGTTTTACTGTAGATGAGGATATCATCAAAAAATACCAGAATGAATTTCCGCAAATAGGGCCTGATGTTGGGAGGAATGCTACCAGGGAGGAGCTGAATACGATGGTCCTCTGGTCGTGAAGGTGGAAGTCCCACTGGTTCAGCAAAAACACCTGTATAGCAATCCAGAATTTTTTGGAGATCCAAAGGAGTAGTGGGGGCCGTGGATGGTTGCATTTGAAGGGAATGGACCTGAGCAATGACACCATGGGAACTCTTCTTAAGGAGTTTTTCCAGGCGATGTGAACTGATGATGCTGAGAGACCCTGGTTGTAATCCCTTCAATGTGTGTTTGTGTCCATCGGGGGAGAACTGCATCCAAAGTTTAGCAAAATCCCATAATATGGGGCCAAGTGTGCGCAGCCATTGAGCGCCCAAAACCACATCACATCCACCTAAGGTCAAGGCAAACATGTCAGAGCGGAGGTTATAATCTCCCATAGAGATATGCACATTACAACACTTCCCTTTGCAAGGTAAGGTGCCCCCATTGGCAACCATGACTTCAAAGTTGGAGCAAGGATGGATAAAACAATCAGCTTGTTTGGCGATCCGAGGGTCAATGAAATTATGACTGCTACCAGAATCAATGAGTATTGTAAGAGGAAGCTTCTTGAAGTAACCGCGTACCCACATTGTTTGGGGGGCAGTGACGCCAGCTAAAGCATCGAGGGATATCTCGGGTTGGTCGTCCGGAGATGGAGGGTCAGTAGGCGGCTCCTGAGTGTCAACCAGAGCATCCATTGTATCGGAAACTTCTTCACCAATTTCAGAGGCAGGTGGAGAATCCACATCCAAGAGATAGAGCTTTTGTTGAACACATCGATGTCCCCGACTGAATTTCTCATCACAATTATAACAAAGCCCTTGTTCTCTGCGTGCCTGCATCTCTGTTTCAGACAAATGCTTGATTGGAGGTGAGCGAGGAGCTGGAGGAATGGGAGGTCATTGAGAACCCATATTTCGGAAGGGAACAAAAGAGGATTTGGAGCGTTGTTGGGCTGCCATCTTGTCTTCTGTCAACTTAGCCAACCCCAGGGCTTCCATCATTGTGTTGGGATTGAACATTTTGACCTCAGAGCGAATTGCATCCTTTAGACCACTGATAAAACAACTCCGGTAGAAGTCATCAGGTAATCCTTCAGTGTGATTAGCTAGTTTCTCAAATTCAGTTTGATACTCTTTCACAGTGCCAATTTGGCGAAGTTTAGTGAGAGCTCCTGTGAAGTCATCAAAAGCACTAGGACCAAATCGTTTCAAAAGGAGCTGGAAAAAAGCAGGCCATTTTGGCTCTTCATGAGCCTTGATGTACCAACGATACCATTGAAGAGCTTCCTGTTCCAAATGAAAGGAGGCAAGTGGAACTTTGTTGACATCAAAAGTATTATGAATACTGAAATACTGTTCTACACGATAGATCCATCGAGTCGGATCAGTACCATTGAAGCGCGGAAAATCTAGCTTCGGACTGCGAAAATTGCTAGAAGAAGAGAACCCATTGGTTGATGAAGACTCAGACTGTCATCTGGTGTTCATAGCTGAATGCTCAAGATGGATACCGAGAAATTTTTCATCCAGTTTCTGGAGTTTGGCTTGGATGGCTGCAAGTGCTTCCTCCATGATTTTTGCTCCTGTGCGGGGGACAACCATAAGCAAGAGATTTTTCAGGAAGGGATCTGCAACAGCGTGGAAGTTATCGGCAACAGGTGGATCTGCAACGGTGCAGAACTGATCGGCAACGGTTCTGGACAGAGGAAATCTGCAATTGTGCAACTGAAAATAGATATGGACCCCAGGTATGTGCGGCTTCCTATCGGTTCAAGGGATTCACTTGGCCACCAATGCTATCTAACGACTTGCGTATTAGGGAAGTACCCCTCACTCCACGGCTCAGGTAAAAATGATAACCGCTTGGCCACAAACGACAGCTCTTGGTTTACCTCACGGGTGGGAACTAGTCAATCAGGTAGGGGTCATTGCCCTTTTCGCTGGCAGGTCCTCTCAATGGGCCAGCTACTTCGGGGTTCCTGTGGTACTCCTCACAATGAGTTTTAGGGCTTATTCCCAAGTACTTCCCACAGTTAAGCGGAGAGGGATTATTCCTAGATCCGAACCTGCAACAGAAAAAAATTTGGGCAGAAATTCCACCCAATGTTCAAAAATTGGATCTATATTGCTCAGAATCGCTATTATAGCATGTTTCCAGAACTGGAACAACCACTCTGCGTCTACCCATGAAATCGGAATAGAAATCTGGGCACTCGGTTAGAAGATTTTCGTGCCGCAATTTCCGCGGCCGTCACCGAAATTCTGAAAAATTGTGGATTTTAAATCCGCGATATCTCCACTTTTAGAACTCCAAATGAGATGATTTTTTTTCTGAAACTGCGTATTTTTGAAAGAGGAATTCAGATATGCAATATGTTTCTTCTGATTTTATGCAGAAAGTTTCAGAAATTGATCTGAAAGTCGCCGCCCAAAAAAAAAAAATTCCCACGTGTGCCAAGGAAAGTGCTCTGATACCAGATGTGAGGAACCTGCAGCAAACAAGTAATCAAAACACATGATATAGCAGCAGAACTTAGAATCACTTTTATATTAATCGCAAGCCACTTCGAGGGGGAAACCTCCTTTGAGCAAGCTCAATACAAAATAACTTCACCGTGCCTTCCTTGGCCTCAACACACACTTATATACCAAAAATAGGCACCAATTATGGGTCAAAACCATGGGCCAATATAAACTATGGGCCCCAATACTATGGGTCAAAACCATGGGCCAATATAAACTATGGATCAACAAATACTACAGGCGGCTTACAAAGCATATGCGCCTCACAACAATAACACAAACTATGGATCAACAATTACTATGGGACGACTTACAAAGCATATGCGTCCAACAACAATATACTAACATAGTAAAGAGAGGGATTGACATGGGTTCCTAACATTCGACACCAACTACAAAGCCTACAAGGCAAGGCCAACTTCCTTCTCCACTTTGTGCCAAAGTATGCAACAAAATCCTATGGATTCATCTACTTGCTCTGCACAAAAATCCCCTTCGTTTGGGATCAGTAAGCACAAGAATCGTTCGAGGCACTCAAACAAGCCTTGGCTTCTGCACCATTACTCTCACCACCAGATTTCACCCGAGACTTCATCCTTTATGTGTGAGCCTCAGAAAATGCCATTGCTGGAGTCTTGGTCCAAGAAGACAATGCTTTCCATGAGCACGCAATTTACTACATTAGTAAAAAATTAACAGGACCCCCATTACGATATTCAACCGAGGAGAAATTAGCCCTCACTGTCATCTTCTTGGCTCAAAAATTGCACCACTACATCATTTCCAACCATACCTATTTAGTGGCTGATTCAAACTCAATGCGGTACCTCTTAATCCACCACCTTCTACAAGGTCGAGCAGCCAAGTGGGTAGTCGTCCTCCAAGAATTTGACCTAGAGTTTGTGTCTCCAAAAAGCACAAAGTCACTCACACTGGCCACACTCATGATTGATCTGTCCCCATTAACCACATCATCACCCCCCAAGGATGATCTCCCTGATGGTTTCCTATTCATCATATCTACTAATGACCCCTGGTATGGGGACATCCTCCTCTATTTACGAATGCAAAAGTTCCCAGTGCACTTCAATCGTGAGGATAGGCAACGCATCCAACATCAAGCCATTCGCTACCTGCTGATTGTAGATATTCTATATTGTCGAGGAATTGATACCATCCTACGTCATTTCCTCACCCGTGACAAGGCTGAGACCATCCTCAACAACAGTCATAGCAGAGCCTGTGGTGGTCACCTTTCAGGCCTAGCAACAGCCCAAAAGATTCTATGCACTGGCTATTTCTAGCCCTTCATCTTTGCTGATTGCATAGAGGTAGTCAAACATTGTCGCAGCTATCAGTTTTTTTCCCCAAAGGAAAGAACCCCCCCTCGCACCATTACACCCCATAGTCATAGTCAGGCCCTTCTGCAAATGGGCTCGATTCAGTGAGTCAATCTGCATATTGCTTCACACCTTTCGGTTATCCCTCATGCTCCTGGTCAAGGAAACATCATTGCCTTAACTAGGGGCAGGTCTCCCTCTGTTGATGCCAACACACATATTCAAGAGGATAGACCCAAAGGTCCATGTACCTTAGTTTCATTAACATCATAGATGAGTTCCTTGGACCACTTGAGAGGAGTCCTTAGTGCCTCTCGGGATGGTTGTTTCTCACATGCTCGACTTCAAATCCATCATCGCACCGTTGAGATTCGTACAGGGTTTGTTCCACACAGTACTTGGTCGAAGACCCTGGATGTCACTCGAATCTAGCACATTGGTGAGTCCACTCGAGGGACCTAAACAGGTTATGTCCCTTGTGATTTCCGGGTTGCATTGGAGATAGTGATCAGAAGCCCCAACAGTGCTTCGGTATACCTTTATGATTGATGTAGCATACTTGTACCATAGAGACTCTGACTCTCAATCACTGAGTCCATACAGCTATGTACCAGATCCAACAGACCGTTAGTCATGAAGATTTAGCATTCCATGAGAATGCCATGGGTCCAATGAACCATATCAGTATTGTATTCAGCCTCACATAGAGGCAACCATCATTGTAACAACAGTTGTATATGATCGGCTCTTGTATTTTAGAGCATAGATCAAATGATTCTTTTGACATTGTCATGAGCATGGGAATGCCCACCTCATCCATATACATGTCACACATTTATTATATCTCACCCATTGATGGAAACCAAATTAATACAAAAACAAAAAGCCACCATGCCCCAGCCTTGGAAGCACCACCTCTCAACAGCAAATCCTATGATGGATGTTGGCCATACATTAAACTCCTGCCCTCACATATCAGGGGGCAATCTGTTAACCCAAAAATCCCCCACATAGCTCTCAATGGCCTACACCACCTAAGGACACCATCTCACAACACTCATTTCACTCCATAAGACCTCCCATTTGACCCCCACACCTCCAAAAGAGCCCAAGGATGAAGAAAAGGGCTAAAAACTTCAAAAAAGATCCCAAAATAGACCCCCAAGAGCTAAAGCCCTCAAAAAGGGGCTAAAACTTTTAAAGGGGCTAAAGGCCTAAAAAAGGGGCTAAAGCCTTGACCAAGGGCTTAGAACCCTAAAACCCCTTGGAAAAACTATATAAGGAGGGTGGGGGGTCACTCTCAAAACACTCCTCACTTGCCTATTATTATGCATCCCATGGATGCTTTGAGACCTCTTGCTCTCAAACCACCCACTCTCCCTCTCCTCCATTTCCATTTCTCCAAGCCATTGCTTCCCAACCAAGAGAGAGGTGCTCCCATGAGCTAGGGAATGGTGGCCCATTTCCACCTAAGTGAGGTATAATCTTTGTTTATGCTTGTTTTATTTGTTTTTACTTTCTATCCTTATTCTCTATTTGCAGGTTTTCAATGACATTGTTTACAGGTTTAGTAGCTTAGGTTTGTTTTGCAGGTTTTGGAGGTGTAATCCTAACCCACTATGTGCAGAGGGGTTCACAAGGGATGCATCCCCATCTTTCTTTCTGTTATTTGCTCGTAGATTTAGTTTACAGTAGCTGCCATTTACTTAGTATTTCTTAGATTAGCTTAGTTTCAATTCGTAGCTCTGTTGATGCAATATTTCCATTCCGTTTTTACTATTTTCTAAAGGTAGGAACCTACTCTTGTGCCCTATAGGCACAAGGGATCCATTATTACCCCTGTAGTGAGGAGAAATTATAACTACAAGAGAGAGATTGGGGGTTAGGAGTTCAGACAAAGAGAAAGAGGGAGATATTGGGGGTGAGAATTTTAGAGAGGGAGAGAGAGAGAGTTATTTTGGGTTATCAGTTGAGAGAGAGAGAGAGAGAGAGAGAGAGAGAGAGAGAGTTTTAAAGATGAAGAGAGAGGGAGAGAGAGAGGTTGGTCATTATAGATTATGAGTTATGGGATTTGAGAGAGAGAGAGAGAGAGAGAGAGAGAGAGAGAGAGAGAGAGATTGGGGTTAGGGATTTAAAGAGAGATAGAAATAGAAGGAGAGAGATCTAGAGTGATTCGTTTAGAGAGAGATATTTTGGTTTAGTGTTTTAAAGAGTGAGAAAGAGAGAGAAATTGTAGGTTACTGGTTTATAGAGAGAGAGAGTGATAAATTGGAGGTTAAGGGTTGAGAGAGAGAGAGATATTAGGGTTAAGGAGTTTAGAGAGAGAGAGAAAGATATTAGGGGTTATGAACTTATTAAGAGAGAGAAATTGAGGGTTTATAGAGAGACATAGAGATACTAGAGGCAATTTGTTTAGAGAGCAAGATATTAGGCGCAAGGGGTTTATAGAAAGAGAGAGATTCTTGGGTTAGGAATTTAGAGTCAGAGACAGGGAATGGAGGCGAGGAATTTCATGAGAAGAAAGAGATATTGGGGATATATTATTAAAGAGAGGAAGAGAGAGATTGAGGATCAGAGGTTTACAAAGAGAGATACACACATTGGAGGTTATGGGTTTAGCGAGAGAAAATTGGGGGTTTTGGGTTTATAGGGAGAGGGAGATAAATTTGATCTTATGGATTTAGATAGAGAGATATTGGGGGTTAGGATTTTAGAGAGAGGGAGAGTGATAGAGAGAGAGAGATTT
This sequence comes from Pseudotsuga menziesii, assembly GCA_001517045.1. Lineage (NCBI taxonomy): Eukaryota > Viridiplantae > Streptophyta > Pinopsida > Pinales > Pinaceae > Pseudotsuga > Pseudotsuga menziesii. The sequence continues at coordinate 52,824 of LPNX010411773.1, forward strand.
GGCTTAAGGGTTTAGATATATAGATATAAAGAGAGAAATGTTAGGATCTTTGAGAGAGAGAGACTGATTTCGGGTTAGGAGTTTAGAGAGAGAGAGAGAGAGATTAAAGGTTAGGAGTTTACAGGGAGAGAGAAAGAGATGCATTGGGTGATAAGGGTTTATAGAGAGAGAGGCATTGCATGCTAAGGTTTTAAAGAGAGAGATATTGGGTTCTAAGGTATTATTAGGGAAAGAGAGAGGGGGATATTTTTGGTTAGGAGTTAAGACACCAACACACACACAAAAAGAGAGAGGGAGATTGGGGGTTGTGTGTTTTGAGAGAGAGAGAGAGAGAGAGAGAGAGAAATTGGGGGTTAGGGACTTTGATAGAGAAATAAAGAGAGACATTGGATGTTAGAAGTTTAGAGAGAGAGAGAGAGAGAGACTAGAGTATAGGGGCTTGGAGAGAGAAATATTAATACATAGATTAGGGATTAGAGGTTTAGAGAGAGATATTTGTTGTTATGGGTTTAGATAAAGACATAGAGAGATTGGAGGTTAAAGGTTGAGATAGATATATAGATAGATAGAGAGATATTGAGAATTGGGTATTTAGAAAGAGAGAGATTAGAGGATAGGTTTTAAATAGATAGGGATATTTGGGGTTAGGGGTTTAGATAGAGAGAGAGAGAGAGAGATTGGGGAGTTAGGAATTTAGAGAGATAGAGAGAGAAAAGGAGAGGTTGAGGGTTAGGAGTTTAGAGAGAGAGAGAGAGAGTCTATGGGTTATGTTTTATTGCGAAAGGGAGAGAAATATTTACATTAGGGTTTAGGGGTTTAGAGAGAGAGAGAGAGAGAGAGAGATTAATTCTATGTTAGGGGTTTAGAGAGAGACAGAGAGAAAGATAAATTACAGGTTAGGGATTTAGAGAGAGAGAGAGAAAATTTAAGGGTTTAGAGAGAGAGAGAGAGTTTAAGAGTTTATATATATATATATATTAGAAGTTAAGGGTTCAAATATTGACACAAATTGTAGGTTAGTGATTTAGAGAGAGAGAAATATAAAGAGGAGATTTGGGGTTGGGTTTATAGAGAGAGAGAGAGAGACAATGGAGGCTAGGGATTTAGAGATAAAGACGTGAGATTGGGGTTAGGGGTTTAGAAATAAATAGATAGATTGGGCCCCATGGGTTTAAATATAAATATTGGTGGATAGAGGTTTAGAGAGATAGAGAGAGATTGGCGGTTAGGATTTTAGAGAGAAACAAATAAAAAGGAATAGGTTCGACATTATGGATTTAGAGAGAGAGAGAGAGAGAGAGAGAGAGAGAGAGGGTTAGGGGTTTAGAGAAATATTAGAGAGATATATTGGGGATTAGGGGCTCAAAGAGAGAGATTAGTGGATAGGGTTTTAGAGAGAGAGGGATAGACTAGAGGTTAAGGGTTTAGAATGAGAGAGATTATGAATGGTATGGATTAGGTGTTTAAAGATACATAATATAAATAGAGGGAATGGGGTTAGGGGATTAGAGAGAGAGAGAGAGAGAGGGGGAGAGAGAGAGAGAGAGAGAGAGAGAGAGA
>LPNX010411809.1:4726-17793 GCA_001517045.1 Pseudotsuga menziesii
CAGCTCCTCTCCGTCGTCATGTCTTCACGACTACCATTTCGCCTTAGTTGCTTCAGTTGGGCTTGCCGGCGATTGAGTTGAGTTGGAACAGAAGCGTTTGTCATGCCTCTGTCTTTCACCACACATCTGTTTCACATCCAATTTTCCTGGTTCAATTTACGTCTTGTTTCCTTCAAAGTTTGGTGGTGTTTCCTGGGGCTAGTCTAATTAGCACAGCCACAAGTAAAGTGGCTGGTGAACACTGATAAACACTGATAGGCGAGTTTAGAAGCTATTACAATATTTATGCAAGATAAACGCTGATACACATTGAGCAAGATTTATGCCCCTTGTTGGTTCCTCCATGACTTTGACATTGGTGCTTGCAATTTGGATACGACAATAGCTCTTGTGGGCTCCTCCCCAAATGGCTTGGTTCTTTGCGATTTGGCTAGAGTGTTTGCTTAACTTGATTTGTGAATATATAGTAGGTTTGTAATTGGAATGTAACAACTCTCTGTGTTGAGCTAATGCGGAGATTGGGCGCGTTCCACCACCATTTTGCTTTTGTTTTTGCAGGTAATTTTTTTTTAATGTATATATATATATATCCTTATTCCCTGAATGGAGCGGTTTTCTATCAAGGTCGATCTGCAGGAGCAGGAGAGGAAAATACCAGATGTAGAACACAAGAAAGATATTCAAGATCTCGGATGGATTGCCATCAATAAATACAACGCGCAATAGGTCCGTCTGTGTATATATATATATACAATTTCTGGCTTAGATTCCACCATTAATGTAGTGAGCTTGACATTGTGGCTTTTCTTTGCTTTATGCAGAATGTCGGTATTTCATTTTCTAAGCCATTAAAAACCCAGGAGAAAGTGGTCTCAGGCCTGCTGTACTACCTCACAATAGAGACTAAGGTTAGCGGTAAAACCAAGCTGTATGCAGCCAAACTATGGGTGAAGCCATGGGAGAAATTCAAGCAGCTGCAAGAGTTTAAGCCTGTGCATACTTTGCATTAATGACGGTTAGTTTCATCGTCATATGTCTTTTCTTCTCTTTTCCCTTTTCTGAAGGTAGGGTTTGAGGATTCAGAGAATAAGAATGCAAGTGCTCGGATCGGATGGTGTAGATTCAATGGCTGGGAACTTGAATGCCTGTTAGCTTTAAAGCCGACCATCTAGGGCTGGTTTTTGGCTTTGAATGCTGGGAAAAATATTTAGCTTATGGTATTTAGTTTTGATTTATCTTCCATATAATGTTTATTTTATTTTATTTATTTATTTTTTCTAGAGGGCCCCTTTAGGTTCCAGTTTTGGAACCTAGGGATTTGATACCATTTGTAGTGCTCTGCCTCATGGGTAGAGCACTGGGTCCATTTCTCTGTGATGTTCTCTATCTTAAGCTCATTCTAAGTTAATTTTTAATAAAATCTAGACATTTTAAATCATATTACAGGTTTATATCCATGTCTGTTCTATTAGTTTTATAAACATATGAATGTACAATTATGAACTGTAAACATATTAAAGTAGAAATAGGAGCTGTACATGTTTGATAAACTTCATGAAATTTTTGTAAATTAGACAATAATGCCATGCAGAAATTTAGTATCTAATTACCTGGAATTGAAATACCTGGAACCAGCGGTTGTACTAGATCCAAGAGTTTGCTGTAGACCTTGTAGGCTCCTTCACCGATCAGCTTTCCATCCAAGCATTTATTAACAAAATGATGTGCCACCTTGCCGACCAGCTCTCATCATGTGCTAGCCCTAGGAAAACCATGGGTTTCCTAGCCCCTGAGCCCACAGACCAATAACACTGAGAGAAGCTTCTATATCTTTCTTCCTTTCCACCCGTTTCTCAGTCATTTACAGATATTCTCCTCCTTGAGTTATCCCCCTCCTCAATTTTTTCTTCATCCCCCCCCCTCATGCAGAGTCTAATTTCCCAAATAAATCCAACCTCCCCATCTCCCTCTGATACCTCTCTTAAATACCCATTTTCTTCCTACTTTCTTCCACCTTCTCCACTGCCTTTCCCCCCAAAACACTTCATTCACCTCCCTTTTTATAATCATGAATATACATTTATTTATTCAATTGTCCTTATCTTGAGCATCCCAATAATTAAGGTTATTTAAATTGAATCGAATAAGTTGGTTGTCTAGCATTTATTAATTCTTGGAATGTTCACCATTGGTCCCTCACGGGATGGCGGTTTAATAGCTAGTCATATTCAAATCAATTATGTTGAATAAAATAATAATTTAGTAATTATCTTGTGTACAGGTGAGTATCTTAGTTGTCTTACTTGATCAGAATCCGATGTTTGTAATCATATTAATAAGTAGTATTATAAAATCAATCATGTCATATCTTGATGGTCATATTTCATAGTTCAATATACATGTGTAACCTACACGAAATGATTTGGTCTATTTAATTAATCATTGTTTTATTCTAGTTATTTCACTTGGGTTTAATTGAACAATTGACTACGTTTACCACAAGAGCGTAATAATAACAATAATATTAATATTAATTGTTTAATTAAATATTTGACTACGGTTAACACAAGATCTTAATAATAATTATCATAATAATAATAGAAATAATTGTCTAATTAAACTATCGGTTATGTTTACCACAAGAGGCACTTTAATAATAATAATAATAATAATAATGATAATAATAATACCATTAATAATAATTATAATTAAAGACATTTTATAGTTGTTTGTTTTTAATGACAAGTATCATAGTCATGAGCATGTTATCTCTAGATTCATAATCAAAGCACCCTTAGGGGTTTAAACAACCCTGAAAATTTTGTTAATGTAAATGAACAATGTTTTAAGTCTACGCACGACAACTTTCTAAGGATTATTCTAATTTACGACACTTGATCACTTATGTATTACAGTGTTCACCTATCATTAATGAATATGTTAACATAACATTCATTATTTCATTAACATATTTACCTATGAAAACCTATACCATTATTGATCGTGTTAAGTATTGGTATGCCGATATTGGTATACGTGTGCAAAGTGTGCATGCGTGGCCAGTGCATGCATAGATCATACACGTACTATAAGAAAACATCATATCTCCTATATAATAATAATAATAATAATAATATTAACAAAATAATAATGATTCACATAGATAGGACATTCATGGATACAAGACATAACAATCATAAATACCTAACCGAATTAACATACAAACATGTAATCTTTTCATCATCACCAATCATTAATTATTAGAGAATTAAGTTATAACATCATTATATTTTTAGATTCATTACTCAATCAATTATTTTCAAGGAAGAGACACCTGCTACTACTAATCTTGGTGTCGTAGATCCCCCCTGACCCAACACAGTACTAGCTATAACATCCTCCCATCCTAACCTATGTCTGCACCCTCCGTATCCTTCCTTTGCTAGTATAGAAGTGGATGTCGGCTTCACCGACCTGACCACATAAGAACCCGAGAGCGATAGCGTTGGATGAATAGCAGACCTAGCCTCTCCTAGTAGGCATCCGACCATCGTCATCACAACAACATGGGGAGCATGTCTCAGCACGGCCCTCCCACGACCTCGGGTACCCGACCGTCATCATCACAACAACATGGGGAGCGTGTCTCAGCACGGCCCTCCCACGACCTCGGGTATCATAAAAACATAGGGTGGAACACATCCATCCCTCTCAACATCCTGGGTCTATATACCCTATCAAAAACATACTTTGCTGCTATCGAGATTATTGGTCTGTGTCATCGTATCATCAATTTTGGTAATCAAGGCTCTTCTGCAGAAATAGGTACTATACCACACTTCATATAAAGTATCCATTTATTACATAGCCCGTGTGTCCTGCAGATTAGTACTTTGAAAACATACATTCATAATAATATCTCCATTCAATCATCAGTGGGTGCATATTATCAACAACATTTCCTTTCATTGTATAAATCTTTATATTGATCACATCATGGGTCAATATCCATGTACCACATCATATATATATTACATTTATCAATGATGACAATTAAACATACACTGTCTTTATGAACAAAGGAATATCATGATAACTATAACATAGTAACCTCACAACATAATCATAACATCACAATAAATGTATCAACATAAGCATAGTAACATCTTAGACATCTATCATGTCATACATATGGTTTACTTAGTCGAACTGAGTCCAACATTTATTAAGAAAATAAAATGCAACATGTCGATATGTCTAGTCAAATATGGGCATTACATAATCAATCTCGAATAAAGGTATAATGAGTGAACCTATACTCGGTGAGCATAAACAATATTATAAGTTAACACATTAAGATATTAGGAGGTAAGACCTAATAAATAGATGAGAAACAATAAATGTGAAAGACAAGGTGTAGAGAAGAGGTTTTATAAGAAATGCTATGTTTATATAAATAAAAGATTTAGGGTTGCTAATATTGAGCGATAGGTGTGCTAATGTAATCTCGTAATTAAAAAAGGGATTGTAAATGTACTTGTACTCATGCAACATAAATAACTAAATAAATAGATCAAGCAGACTTAATATCTATTGATACCTATATATGGAGAGAGGCAGAGAGAGCGAGTTTAAGCAAGGATAAAGAAGATATAAAGGTAATTGTATCAAGAAGAGTGCTACATTCAAGATTAGTATAAGAAAACCTATGGATGTAAAAAGGATAAAAGAATGGCAAGAAGAGTAATGGGTAAATAATATATATATATACTTATTAACTAAGTATGAAATGAATAGGGTGCAATATAATATATTTAGTGATTTAAACATTATAAGTACTAAAGATACATTTTGATGCGTATTAAATGGAGTGGTGCAATATAATGCTTAGTTGTGTAATTAGTAAGTGACTAAGAGGTGTGAAAGTGATGATGATATCAATGGGTAAATATATGTGATAACTAAAGTAGATTGAAAACAATATGTTTTTTTTTATGACACATAATTACCATAAGAATGTTAGCAATAAACGATTGGTACAAAATGACCAATTGTTTGAGGACTAATAATAGGAATTAGTATAGAAAGAGATGAACTTATAAATGGATATTCAGATATTGTCGTAGAAAATGATATGACAAGCATGCAAACTAACAATTAAACTTCATATTATAGAAGTGTGTCACGTTATTAAAACTACCAAGAAATAAGTAGTGCAATTGTAATTATTCTATGTATAATGCGCCATTCATGGTGTAAGAGTTCTATTTAAGGAAAATTTATTGAGAAATGGGAAGTTGATTAATAAACATAGTGGAATTTGTGTTATTACAGACACTAGACCAGCCCTAGTAGTAGGTGTCTCTTCCAAATGGGACTACCATAAATAATGAATTCTAGTAGTAAGACACCTATATTAGGCATAATAATATATTCTTATAATCATGCATAACAATAACTTCGGGACGAAGTTTCCTGAAGGGTGAGTATATGTAATGCCCATATTTGACTAGACATATTGACATGTTGCATTTTATTTTCTTAGTAAATGTTGGACTCAGTTCGACTAAGTAAACCATATTTATGACATGATAGATGTCTAAGATGTTACTAATGTTGATACATTGATTGTGATGTTATGATTATGTTGTGAGGTTACTATGTTATAGTTATCATGATATTCCCTTGTTCATAAAGACATTGTATGTTTAATTGTCATCATTGATAAATGTAATATATATATGATGTGGTACATGGATATCGACCCATGATGTGATCAATTTAATGATTTATACAATGAAAGGAAATGTTGTTGATAATATGCACCCACTCATGATTGAATGGAGATATTATTATGAATGTATGTTTTCAAAGTACTAATCTGCAGGGCACACAGGCTATGTAATAAATGGATACTTTATATGAAGTGTGGTATAGTACCTATGTCTGCAGAAGAGCCTTGATTACCAAAATTTATGATACGATGACACAGACCAATAATCTTGATAGTAGCAAAGTATGTTTTTGATAGGGTATATAGACCCAAGATGTTGAGAGGGATGGATGTGTTCCACCCTATGTTTTTATGATACCCGAGGTCGTTGGAGGGCCATGATGAGACACGCTCCCCATATTGTTGTGATGACGGCGGTCAGATGCCTGCTAGGAGAGGCTAGGTCCGTTGCTCAGCCAACACTATCGCTCTCAGGTTCTTATGTGGTCAGGTCGGTGAAGCTGACATCCACTTCTATACTAGCAGAGGAAGGATAGGGAGGGTGCAGACATAGGTTAGGATGGGAGGATGTTATAGCTAGTACTGTGTTGGGTCAGGGGGGATCTACGACACCAATATTTGTAGTAGCAGGTGTCTCTTCCTTGAAAATAATTGATTGAGTAATGAATTTGAAAATATAACGATGTTATAACTTAATTATTAATAATTAATGATTGATGATACTAATTATATATATATGATGTTTTCTTATAGTACGTGTATGATCTATGCATGCACTGGCCACGCATGCACACTTTGCACACGTATACCAATATCGGCATACCAATACTTAACACGATCAATACTGGTATAGGTTTTCATAGGTAAATATGTTAATGAAATAATGAATGTTAAGTTAACATATTCATTAATGATAGGCGAACACTGTAATACGTAAGTGATCAAGTGTCGTAAATTAGAATAATCCTTAGAAAGTTGTCGTGCGTAGAATTAAAACGTTGTTCATTTACATTAACAATTTTTCAGGGTTGTTTAAACCCCTAAAGGTGCTTTGATTATGAATCTAGAGATAACATGCTCATGACTATGATACTTATGATTAAAAACAAACAACTATAAAATGTCTTTAATTATTATTATTATTATTATTATTATTAATAGTGCCTCTTGTGGTAAACATAACCGATAGTTTAATTAGACAATTATTTCTATTATTATTATGATGATTATTAAGATCTTGTGTTAAACATAGTCAATTAATTAATTAAACAATTATTATTATTATTATTGTTATTATTACGCTCTTGTGGTAAATGTAGTCAATTGTTCAATTAAACCCAAGTGGAAATAACTCGAGTAAAATAATTATTAATCAAATACACCAAATGATTCCGTGTAGGTTAAACATGTATATTGAACTATGGAATATGACCATCAAGATATGACATGATTGATTTTATAATAATACTTATTACTATGATTACTAACATCAGATTCCGGATCAAGTAAAACAACTAAGATACTCACCTGTACACAAGATAATTACTAAATTATTATTTTATTCAACATATTTGACTTGAATAGGACTAGCTATTAAACCGCCATCCCGTGAGGGACCAGTGGTGAACATTCCAAGAATTAATAAGTGCCAGACAACCAACTTATTCAATTCAACTTAAAAAACCTTAACTATTCGGATGCTCGAGATAAGGACAATTAAATGAATAAATGTATATTCATAATTATAATAATTCACTAGCATCGAAAACTGAAAGAGGTAGGTGAATGAAGTGTTTTGGGGGAAAGGCGGTGGAGCAAGGTGGAAGAAAGTAGTAGGAAAATGAGTATTTAGGGGAGGTATCAAAGAGAAATGGGGGAGGATTTTTTTGGGGAAATTAGACTCTGCATCAGTGGAAAATGACGGAGGAAAAACTTGAGGAGGGGGATAACTCAAGGATGAGGATATTTGGAAATGATGGAGAAATGGGTGGAAACGAAGAAAGATATAGAATGGAAAGGAAGATGCTCTCGGTATTATTGGTCTGTGGGATCGGGGGCTAGGAAACCCATGGGTTTCCTAGGGCCAGCACATGATGAGAGATGGTCGGCATGGTGGCACATCATTTTGTTAATAAAGGCTTGGATGGAAAGATGAAAGGTGAAGGAGCCTACAAGGTCTACAGCAAACTGTTGGATCTACTACAACCGCTGGTTCCAGGTATTTAAATTCCAGGTATTTAGATACTAAATTCATGCATAGTATTCTTTTCTAATTTACAAAAATTCATGAAGTTTATCAAACATGTACAGCTCATATTTCTACATTAATATGTTTACAGTTCATATTTTTACATTAATAGAACATACATGGATATAAACCTGTAATATGATTAAAATGTCTTGTTTTTATTAAAAACTAACTCAGAATGAGCTTAAGATAGAGAACATCACAGAGAAATGGACACAGTGCTCTACCGGTTAGGCAGAGCACTACACATATAATAAGATAGATTCATAACGACATATTTCCTCACATTTCCAATATGTTGTTTTGTCTTAATTCATTGTTTACAATTAAACACAAGGGAAAGATAACCAACTATAACTATTGCAATATTAATGAGAATATGAAATGTCTCTTTAATTGTTTACTGATGTAATCTAACAATTTAATTGCATAGTGGTTTACTTGCATATGAGTTCTTACTAATGGGCCAATGAATTGAAACTATAAAACCAAATCCCTTTTATCATTACTTAAATTATCAACCCAAGAGTCCTTACAAACTTAAGATGTACCATGCACTATATATGCTGTTGCAAAGGAATAATTTGTCAAGTATTAAAAGTGAAATATTCTAACAACATAAAATAAATTTAATCTAATAAAAGAGGAATGGAATTTTATTCTAAACCAGAAATGAAACCTAATCTAATAGAGAAAAAATAAAATATAATTTAACAAGTAATGATCGAAGGGTTGCAAGAAACATGGATTTTTATTATGCAGTCAATCACATATCCTTTGTCAGTAATTTTTAGAGACATGTTTTAACAATCTCTTCACCTAGTTTTCAATAAACCTTTTGAAATGCTTCCTAATCTACCCTACCATCAATGCACCAATCCACAGAATGTTCCTTGCTTATTTTGGATAATAAAATATCATGTGAAAATAAATGAAATGAAAAGACATAAATACATCTAATATAAGACACCAAGGAAATCTAATCCACTTCTAAAATCGTAAAGAAATCAAAACTGTGCAAAAACTGGAACTAAATCAGAAAACCAGAAACTACCTACAAAATGCAGAACTTCTACAATCTACTAAAGAAAACGTGGAAATCTCTAGTGTAATCCGAATTTAAAAATTATGAAATAAAATGCACGGATGAATTTTTTTTTTGTGAGGGTTCACAAAAAAACTATCTTGGCGCATTTAAACAATGTAAATGCATTGGTGAGGTTAATCACAAAAAAATTAGTAGTGTATAAAATCTCTAAAAAATACCGACGTGTATAACAATTAAAAAGCACTGATGCAATTAACTAACAAGAACATACTCGTAAATGTGATTGAGAAGTGGACATTTTATGTTTTTTAAATTTAACAATGCATTTAATTTACATTGGAGTATCGAGGGGATTTATATACATGCACTGGTGTGTATAATTAGTACAACTCCACAGGTGTGACTTGTATCACCAAAAGTACTCAACATGATTCTTTGAACAATGACTACTAATATTGCAATGATATATATATATATATATATATAATACCATTATTTTAAAAAAAATGAAATATTTTTTTATAGGACTATTGATTTTTATTTAATTATTGCACTTGTTTGGATTTTTTTATATATCTAGCATCTATTGTAATATTTAATCATCCATACATTTAATTACCAATGTACCATTTCACAATAACATTGGAGAATGCAATAAAATAAAAATATTTATTTTATCATATATCAATAGGAGGGCCTTTGTCATACAAAATAGGACAATAGTGAATGGATGCATGAGAATTTGTGCACTACATACACCAACATTGCAAATTTCCTTCATGGATAATAATTCCTATACATTGGAATCGTCATCATGCATAACATATGTGCCATACCTTTCCTCTTTTGCATTAACTTATGTTTAACTGACTCTGGAGTGAACTCACCATCTAATTTATTGCATGACCACTTAGTTAGGATGCTAACTTAATTGTCGTAATGCATTAACTCAAGTGTCATCATGTGAACACTTTATTAACCAAAGTGTCATCTTTTGATTTTTTGACTGTATAACATCAAGAGTCATTTTGTGAACTTGTAAGTAATATCAAGTCGAACTTGTGAGTCATATCAAGTCCTATGTATCCTCACATGATTTAGGTGGTGATGTTGTATTGTAAATCTTATGAGTAATATCAAGCTGATTCTTGTGAATAATATCAATACTAGACTTGTGAGTAATATCAAGTCAAGTATTCTCATAGAAGGTACTTTATGAGAATGGATCTCCAATTGTGGAGATGATCTTTAGTTGTATCAATATTGAAGTCTTGTGTTGTATCAAGACTGTGGAACTCCATTTGTTGAGGTGGTTTTACTATGTGATATATTGCTAGACATGGTCACTGAGTGCTATAAGTCTCCTTTAGAGCTTAGCTACGCCTAGAGTGAATTAATGTAGCATATGACCATATGGCCGGGGGTAATATATATGATCATCGATATGTATGGAATAATTCCTCTAAGTATGATATGATAAGATGGATAAATAATACACATATGGACCATGAATTAATTATTTAATGATAATGAGATAAATCATAGAGAAAGAGAATTTGACATTCCCATGCAAATGTTTGAGTGAACTTAGTTTATAAAGCTTCAGTAAAATATGAATGCCTCAATCAATGTCTTAGTAAAAGCATCATTTGAACTATTAATGAATGTAAACAATTGCATAAAAAAGATCTTAATGTTCATCAATCAATATGCATTAGTTAACTAAAGAGATCCATACAAAATTTAATAATAGAAATTGTGCATGGATGGCACTAATATTGAAGAACTTATGACACTTAATTTAACATGTTAACTAATTGATAAGCAATCAATTAAATATGAGTTCAGTTCACATTCAGTTAACATTCATTTCAAGTCTGTTAACATTTAGTTCAAGTAAAGTTAACATTTAGCTCAAGTAAGTTAACGTTAAGTTCAAGTAAAGTTAACATTTTGTTCAAGTAAGTTAACATTAAGTTCAAGTTAGTTAACACTCAGTTCAAGTAAGTTAACATTCAGTTCAAGTAAGGGTGCATCCATGGAGGTGGGTTACAATTTTTGGAAACGAAATTTCGGAAAAAACACAAAAACGTACCTCGATCGAGTTTTTTTTAAACCCTCGATCGAGGTTTTATTAAACCCTCGATCAAGATTTTGACAAACCCTCGATCGAGGTACAAGTGCCCGATCAAGGGATAAAAAAATGCTCGATCGAGGGTTAAAAGAATCTCGATTGAGCATCTTTAATAGTTTTTACTATAAATAGGAAACAAACCTTTGATATAATTCAGTGCATTTGTTGGATAGAAAAGGGTCATTTATATTCATTTGTAGATATGGGTCTTGGAGTAAGTTGAGTTATAGATATGATTGATCATCTATTAATCCAACATCTATAACTCCAATTACTTCACGACTAATATCTACACATAAAATTACTTGTTTCTTCTTCAAGGTATGTACTATTACCCACAAGTATTATTTTTCTAGTCAAAATTATGTTTTATTAAATTTTATTATCATATAATTCTATGTTTTATTTTAATTGAATTTGAAGACCTTGTTCCCATGAACAATACAAGATTTGAAAAGCTTTGATTAAATAAATTTTTGGGTTTCCATATTCGTGTGCACACATGAATATGGGCACTCGAATATTTTTTTAGTTAAAGTTTTAAAAATCTCAATTGAGCTTTTCATTTAATGAAGTCTTCCAAAAGATGCTTGGACACCTTTATTTTGAATCCCCATTTGAATTCATGTCATTGAACATTTTCAATTCTCGTCGAAATGATAATTAGTATCATGTTTAGTTTTTTAAAATTAAAAATTATATACGAAGGAGCAAAGTAATTTTAGTATTTAAAACCTTTCACTACATTTTTGTACTACATTGTATACACATTAGATATATTGCTGATAAGAATCAAATGATGTTGAAATTCCTTTCCAACCATTGATGACACAAACAATCTAGATATTGAATTCTAATGAAAACACATCATGATACTACTTGAATATAAGCATAAAAAAAATTAAATGCACGTAGTTCACAGACTCTAAAATTATTTTTAAAGCCCCAAAATGAATCCCTGTTTTCACCTTTTGGCAATGAATTTTTCCCACTTTTTTTGTTTCTCTGCCCAGTTAGAATTTGGTGGCGGTTCATGCAATGATGGACGAGGTTCTACAATATGACCCACTCCTTTTTCTATCAGGAATTTGAACAGTAGGGTCAGTAGGGAGCACGGGAACTGCTCGGTAAGGTCTATATAGATTTTTTTTGAACGGTTTCTACCAAAGTTCTTTCTATTATGGCTTTATCCTCACAGAATTCGTCTATAATCTTTTCAAACCACTCTGACAGGTTTGTTCGTCCTCCTTGAATCAGTTTTTGCAGCAGCTCTCGGTCTTTAGTTTCTTCTATATTTTTCATCCAGAATTTTTTTCAAAATATGGGGTACCGATTCTATGAACTTCTCATGAGTTTCAGTGAAGAATTCCTCCTTCACTTGAGCACTGGTTAATCTGTTTCTCCTCGCGTAATTCTGCAAATAATTTTCTATCTTACGCTCCCACGAGTTCTTAATTTCTTATTTTGATATCATATGCTTATAGTCATCTCAGATATGTACTACCGGAAATGGAACCAATTTTGTAATCTCACAGATCATAGAGGGTTACCAATAATACACATTGAATCATACAGACATAACAGATACAAGATACAAGAACATAGATAGAAGAATAACAGATTATATTATATCGTGAGGGTATATACAAACATAGAACTGAACCGAGTTCTCAACTGGCTCAACAGCCTAATATATATTATTTACAAATAGTTATATGTAACTACCTGTCGGTTCGGTCAACTGACACGACCTTATGCGGCCAACCTAATCTCTAATTAGTTGGTTGTTTGACTAGTCGGCTCACCAACTAGCTCCTCCAATAGTGTAACCAAACATCATAACAAAAATTTAACTATTGACATGTAATATTATTATAATATATGAATATGAACATCAATTAAA
>LPNX010411809.1:18130-109546 GCA_001517045.1 Pseudotsuga menziesii
TATTCATTTTTAACCAACTCAAATTGTTTAAACGTTGCATCTAGTAATCTGTAACTTTTCATTTTCACCATCATAACATGAAAAATAAACAATATAATTAGACAATCAAAGATAATAATGAAAAATTGATATATCAATCTGTAAATGATGAAATAAAACATGTACATATCACTCTTTGTTGACATTAACTCAAATTGTTTACATGCGTATGTACTTAACCAACTCAAATTGTTTAAACATTGCATCTAGTAATCAACTTTACATTTCCAACATCATAACATGGAAAATAAACAATATAATTAGACCGTTCTTGATAACAATAAAAAAAAAACATCTCAATCTGTGAATGATGAAATAAAACATGTACACATCACTCTCCATCACCATCACCGTCATTATATTCCTCAATTTGCATGATAGCACTATTGATCTCATAAGCATGTTGAGATCTAGGTTTCTATCTTATTGTGAACCACCAATATCAATCCAACACATTCGGGTTAAAGGACACTTGGTTGTAGTGTTTTGGGAAAACATAAGGCTCTTTACTTTCATCCCAAATATTTCTAAAGTAGAAACATTTCATCCCACTACCACAATATTCATTTACATTATTCTTGTTGAAAGTGTCTTGCCACCTGCACCTAAAAATAACATATTGGAAACATGAGAATTCCACTTGAATGATATCCTGTATCTTTTTTATGTAACCCAACACCCTCATATCAGGTTTCGATCACAATGTCTAACACGACTAGATTGGTCGAACTTGACATCCACTACATACACTTATGTAAGACATCCATCATCAACATCCTTAGTGTGAAAATGATGTCCATAATCCCACACAGATGGGAACGAATGCACCTATAAAAAAAGGTTAACAAATGATGGTATCATATGTCTAATAACCCAACCATTAATTTAATAAACGGAAATTGTATAGTTCAAATTTTGAATATAAAGTTAGAAATGTAAAAAAATAGATTATTACCGAGTTGTTCCACTTGATCCCAGTGTTTAGTGCATCCTCCTCTTCATGCGGGTAACGACCGAATGCACCATATTTATCTCTAACTTGGTCCGCAACCAAACTCTTGGATAAATCAATGGAATATTTTCTTTTAAATGATCTAAAAAATGCATGCTTCTACCATGCAACCACCAAAATTATTTTTTGTCAATGTCTCATTTCCTCCTCTTCTTTGCATACAATGTGACCTACAGTCGATTTGCCTCCGCATTGTAAAGAAAGAATTTATTGATTACGTTAATTTTTTAATTCATTGTTGTATTCATTGAAACAAAACCACATTCAATACGTATGGAATCAATTATAGATTTTGAATTTTGTTGTGAATAGTTACTATGTGGAAGTACCTTATCTTTAAATAACCTACACTTACTGAGAAATATAAATGTACCATGTCATTTAATGTTCATAAAATCAACCATTTTCAATTTTATTGATTATGTGACAAGATTACTCAAAATATAAGGTAGTTGATGGTCAGTTACCTCAAAAGTGACAAGAAACACACATTTGACATTCCATACATTTCTTCCAAGTTGTATAGTAACATTTTTGTCCCAAGTTTTGCAAACTTTGACTGACCAAGTCCAAAGAGAGGGGCGTTGGAAGCAAATTTTAGGATCTCAAAGAATGCTTCAATGTTATGAGAGTCATACCCTAGCTCATTGTCATGGAATGTATATAACAACATTGCATCCATGGAACTCATTTACTGTAATAACTCAACCATACCAACCTCTACTTCATTGCCTCCATTACCAACATGTGAAGAACTATTATTAATGTAGGAGTTCCTAATTGGTGATTATGAATGCAGTGGAAATTGAATAGGTGGTTGATTCAACCACGTTTGGTATGCTTCCTCTCCAAGTTCTCTTTTTTCATCCTTCTCTCAATTTGACATTGTATTGGGGTGCAATGGAAGACGATATACAAGTCACTCATCATCAAAATCTTGATTTCAAAAATATTGAATATTACATCAATGATGTTAGTAATCACAATGCAAATGATTTGATCCATCATTATAAAAAAGAATTATTACAGAAACATGAGAATCATTACCAATAGAAAACGTTAACCTGCAAACAGTTTATAAAGAAAACGTTTAGATTGAGTGATAAATTGACATCACTCCCTGATTAAATTTAAAAATTCCAAATTGATAAATACATTTTAAAATAAACCTTATTCAAGGAGATCCTTAACAATACACCCATTAACTGCCTATTCTAACCCCATGAGAAAATTTAACAATACATATTTAACATGAATCCCATTGAAAATTAACAAATACAATTAATCAAACAAGAGACTTGTATCCGTGCTAGCAATAAAGGTAGTACAATCCATGAATATGTGTGTGATATTTTGATGTGATAACTACAAATATAATAATGGTGTGCTAGAACATCTTTAAGTGTATGATGACTCACATGAGGATTTTAGAAAAAGTCCCCTATTTTGGACAAAAAGAAACAATTTATTAAACAAAATTTCAAACTGAGTAATACGTTAGCATCAATCCCATTGAAAATTAACATATACAATTAATCAATGCATTTTTATCTTACACCCCAAGGGAACGTCTAAGGGTAATCCCATTGTAAGGTGTCTTTGACGAGAAATTGGTGGTCTACAAAAGTTATAGTTTATTGCTCGTCACCATGAGACAAACTACATATTGCATGTACAACAACAAAACTGGATTCTTTCCTTTTCAAAAAATGCTCCTAGTCATTGAAGTCTTCCTCAAATGAACTATTTGTAGAAAATAAATACCACCTAGAACTATTTATGAACCCTACAATGTTCCCATGAGTGCATGGAAGACCATTTATAATAGGTTTTTCATGTTGAATTTTATAGAAACATAATGGTTCATGCACATACTATAAATGGAAATGATATGCTTGTATTTAACAATATTCAGGTAATTCGACCAACAATATCTGTAGGACCCCAAAATTGCATAAGTGTTATTCACTGTTTGGGAGGAACAAGTACATGTGAAAGGATAAGCAACCCAAAATTTGAAGCATCTATCTTAGACTTGGAAATCATAAAATGATTACCACAAAATGAGAATTCAGTTCCAACATCATGCATAGGTAGAGAATACGGCTAAGTTCCATACAAATCGTGGTTGTAAGAAGTTTGATATTTACTTTACAAATTCACAAGAAGGGAGAAATCATTGTTATCCTCCAACAATTGGACAGACCTTGGTGTGTACTTGGATATATTTTCTCTAAAATCGTGCATCTTTTTAGATCTTCTAGTAGACATATTTTGGGTGGCATTCATATCATACTTTGGATCAATAGAACTTTAATTTGACCAAACATAAGCAGAGAAGTTCGTCAATTTTGGACGAGACATAGTTGTTTTGGATTCCAACTTTTTCAAAAATGAGCATACGGAAGTGTTCCTACATGTTTTTTTCTATATCACCTTTTAATTTTTTTTCCATAGTCACCCTGTAGAGACCCTTCACTCTCAACAATATCTCCATCTCTGCTTTCCATTCAAAGAAATTAAATGGAGTCAAGATGATCTTCTGAGATTGATCCATAGCTCTGAACTGTGCCCTTCAACCAGCAGAATGCTCCCAGTCAAGATGTCGAACATGCAATATCAATATGGAAGGAGAGAAATCAATCTAAAAAGGCTCTAATACCATATGTAAATTGAACCCAAGTTATAGAACAATTGCACTCACAAAATTGCTAATCAAACCTACAAATTTACACACAAAGGAGATTGAAATTGGAGCATAACACTAATCTGTATTGAATAAGTGTACAATAGCCAATATTATGAAGTCATAGACTGCTGAAATATATAATTACATGAGATATTTTAATGCATAAGGATGCCATTCGAAATAGTCAAAAGCAAGCTTACTAAATCTAGTCAAATCCCCCATAGGTGCATAAAGCAGTTTCCAAATCTACCTAGAGGCTCACGTATTGGAAAATTCAAGTAGGAAAGCTAATAAGTGATGGAAATACAACTCATACATGCTTTTATTAGGAGAAAAGAATGGAAGAGGATGAGGGAAAAAAACAAGTCAACTACACCTAGTCTTACTTACATTTTTGCCATAAATCTCAATAAAGCAGGAAACTTAGCAGAAAAAGTAGATATGCACTAGGGAGGATCTATAATAAAGTAGATATGCTAAATATGGATTCTAGGAGGTTTCCCAAGTGCTCCATGAATCATTTTTAGCAATTTTGACTTCTAGGACATCTGGAAGACAACTTGCATAGAGTGGAATATTGGAAACTAGGAAAACAAGACTAAAATGGATTAAATAATGTCTAAGGTAGCTAACTATGGGTTGATTATTCTAACACATACCTTATTAGAATGTTCCTATTTTTCAATGAAGAAAAATTGCAGCTCCCAGAAATGGTACTTACTCCAAAGATCAGTGATTATTTTTTCAATTATATGAACCTTTTGATGGGAGAAGTATATAAAGTGTTCTTTCAAACTAAATTTCCCAGACTTTTACTAGAGATGCAGGAGGATCTACAATACTGGAGATGTAGGAGGATCTACAATTTTCTCCTCATAGAAGGATAGGGGATTGGTTCATATTAGAAGAGCATACTATAATCTGGGTATATGGTTTTACCCATGAACCATATATCTTTCCAACATTCCTGGCCCCTAGAATATTTTCTTTAGAATTTATAAGACAGAAGCTAATTATGGAGAATGAAAATTTTATTAGTTTTAAGAAGACTTCTGAGATCAAGTTTCCATGGGTGTTTTGGGCCACTCATTATCAAGAACAAAGTTGCACTTCCTGTAGTTGAAATTCTACCAATGGATATGAATTTCAAGAAATCCTTTGCAGTCAATTATGACCCACACCATGTTATTTCACAAAGGAGGCAATTGAACAAGAACAAGGAATTTGAGCATCCAAAAGTGGAAGGATTAACTGAAAGAACTAATTGGATGGATTATCCAGCACAAATGGAGGATGCGAAGGTTCTAGAGGAAAATCCATTGGCTATAATAAAATCAAAAGAAATAATAACTCATGTCACAAGCAAAGTAGAAATGGCAGGTAAGAGAACTTATTCAGAAGCCATGGACACAGAGCAAGAGGAAAATTCAAAAGCATCCAAAAGGAAAAAGGCTGATTCTGGGGGAGAATTGGTAGAGGTAAGTGAATTTGAAAATGACAAGGGAAAAAGGAAGGTCAAATGCCCAACATTTGAGATACAAGAATATGAATTTTCAGAGGTATCAGAAACATCCACTAATAAATTTAAATCCAAAGCTAATTTATATGACAAGTATAAAAAGGAAAAGGAGATATATTTAAAATAATGTTTAAAACTATATTCAGCGGTTAGGATCATATCAAGAAATGAGGTCTCACTGGTCATTATTAAAGTATCATACCAATAATACTTTAAATTTAGCAGTTGCCACCAAGAACAAAATAGATCAGATGAGATTAAATTTGAAGGCCATCCCAGTGTCTGATATGATTCCCTTGCATAAGCAGACTAGGGATGTTATCTACAGTGATTTGATGAAATCTAATCTTAATGTATCCAATTTTTAATCCACTATGTCCAAAATGGAAAATAAATTGAGACAAGATAAAGTGGAAAACAAAGTGCACCAACAACATATACAAAAGCTTCAGGGAGACTTTGTGGTCATAGACAGTGAAGCAAATAAAGGAGAAGTGACACATAAGATATTCACTAAGAAGGAAAATACAATTCAATTGTTAAAAAGGAAATTAAATATCCCTTCAAGCCATCTAATTCACGATTCTGAATTAGCTGAATTCGAAAAAAGAAAAAGAACTGCTAACTCAAGAGTTGAGTGATAGTAAGGGAAAGCTAATGAAGCTTGTTGAGGGAAAAAATGAATGGGAAAAAGAGAAAAGTATTTTGATTGTAAAGTTTAATGTTTTAAATGAAAATCAATTGATCTTAAAAAAAGAGAAAAAAAACAATGAATATGAAGTACAAATAGTCCATCCTATTGCAGAAAAAAAATTTACAGAATCTATTGTACAGGCTATGTCCCAAGTGAATCTAAAGGACTTAGAAATTGTTGGTTTAAAAAGTCGTAATCAAAATTTAGTTGATGCAATCATGAAGAAACAATAGGAGAGAAAGGAATTGGAGAACAAAAATAATGAGTTGCTAGATAGAAATGAGAAGTTAGTAAAGCAATTGTCTAAACAATTGCCAATGCAAGGAACCAGACATCTCATTTGGGACATGATAATTGAAGTTGTTAAAATTGGGCCATATTTAAATCATATTTATGAGAAAGAGATGGTAATAAATGCTTATAGACAGAATTTTACATGTTACACAAATTTCTCGACATCATTATATAATGAGACCCAAGTATCAGTATTTTCCTCAAGTTGTGAAGTTGAGAATGGGCCAAGATCAGTGATCTCATACCTTTGGCCACCACCGCACTTTCCTTGTAGTAAATGTGTGTTACCCCTATGTGTAACACATTTTTTGCCTTGAACAATAAGCAGTGTCACTGCTACTTAAATTCATACAATGAGCAATGCTCCTTGGATAATGTTATATCTCTGTCAAAAAAGAGCGGTGCTCAAGTTCTAAAGGTAAAAAAAGACGTTTCGAGAGGCTTCTTGAACCTTGGCTTCGTGGAAGCCTCATCCCTAGACTTCTAGACCACATGGGCTCAAGATCCATCCTTATAGGATATTCCCTCCACCTCACCCATGAGATCCCTATCCTCCCATGTCTATAAATATTGGCTCACCCTCATGGGTAAAGGGAGGAAGAACATGTTACATCATCAAAACTCTATCCAAATCTAGAAAATACTTTGTGAGCATTTGGTAGACAAGTTTCAAGCTTTGGAGGCAAGGTTTTACTTGAGAAGATACTTCTCAACACTAAGGATTTTGTTTGTAATTTCTCTCTCTATTACATTTATACAAATAAAAGTTTCTTTCCCATGAATGATATTGTGTGTCAATCACTACTTTCATTGTTGAACTCCTTAGTCATCAGCAGAAGATCATAGATTGAACTTGGTACTTTAATCTTGTGTGTGCTTTGTTGTGTGCTTTTGCAGCTTAATCTGTGGAGATCAAACACTCCAAAGGACAACCTATTGCAAGTTGTGACAGGTAAACGAGTTCATTTGAAACATCTATTTGATCTTAGCGGAAGTGCTTTTAATTGTTGTAACTTCTTTGTTCTATATTTGAGTGTATCGGGCAAGGGAAATAGGTTATGTCAGCAGAATATTAGAACTTCTAGTTATTCTTGGTTCTTGCCTTGGTTTAAACATCAATTTCTTAAATTGATCAGATCTACTAGTTGATTAGCTAGGTTTTATTTGAAATTGCTTAGATTTGCTTAGATATGTCTTGATCTACCTTACATGCTTCATTTCCTTGCTAATAATTGTCATTTGATTCCAGTTATTGAATATTAACATCTTCTTTTTTCGCTTTGTGTCTTATTTTGAAATCTACAAGTGCCACCGCACCTAGGCAATTTTGTAAGGGCGACCATTGCACCTTATTCATAGGCAATAAGTGATGCCACCACATTAATCCAGTGGATAGAGAGCGGTGCCACCACTCTGTTCATGTTGGAAAAGTGTGGTGTTGGATTAGTATTGCTCTGTAATCTGCTATCAAACAGTAGTGCTAGGTAGGGTTTTAATCCCAATATTGATTTTGAAGTTTGGCATTTGTAATTTAGTTTTCTGAATTTGATTTGGCTTGAATTATGATAGTTTTATCTGTAAATAGAAATATGGAAAGTGTGTAAGGCTTGGTTAGGTTACACCTTCAAGAACTAGTTTGATTGGTTTATGAGCTTCTTGTCTTTTTTATCTTTGGTTGAAGAAGAAATTTGAAAATAAAGTGTGTATTCATATCTCTAAACGTTTCTCAGTCAACTTGAAAGAAAGTAGTGTTACTTTTATTTTCTTCATAGTTTAACTTAAAATTGTTTTCATTGTTTGATTTTGAAAAAATTGAGAGAAAAGTTCTAGTTTTTAAGCATATATTTGAATTGTTAAGGACTTGATTGGTATTATAGACTTTCAGGTATTTACATTATGTTTGCTTCTTATATATTCTTCCTCTAAAAAAAAAATAAAAGTGTGTTGATTGCATCTTGTTTTGATTTTGAAGAAGCTTGCAAAGTATAGTATTTTAAGTAGTTATCATAGTCTTTTTTTTAAAAGAGATCTTTTCATTTTACTTTTCAAAAAAAATTCTTCTGAAGTCATAATATGCTTGCAATGGGTCTGAAAATATAGTTCCATATTTGTTTGCTTGGGATTTATTCATTTTGGATAAGTAGGAACCAAACCTCTATCTCTCCCTTAAGTAAGGAATTTTGTGAAAAGTGAAAGAAAAATATTTGAATAAGAATTTTGCATGGTTTTACTTTTCAATACTCACATCATGCATTCACCTAATCGCAAAAGATAAAATTAAGCGTTAGTCTTAGGTTAAAATTTGTAGAAAGGTGTGATAGGTTAGAGATGTGTTCCAACTTCTTTAAAAGTAAGAGCTGTCATTATTTTCTTGCACTGCATCCCAAGGATCATGCGGTTCTTCCCCATATTACTGGTATATAGAACGACTTTTCATGTACCCTTGAGTTATATAGAAAGGTACTTCATGTACTCAGTGGTATATTAGAAGGCCCCTTTCGATTGGTTGTGCATTAGAAAACACTACTACAGAGTGGAGCTCATCCGTACCTTACGTATATCAGGAGACAATTTTATGGATCCTGAGACCATATGAGCATAAACCTTCGACCATCCTATCACTGCAATACACCAAGAACAACACTCAGGGAGATTACTATGCACATATCATCCAGGTATTTAGGCAAGGGTACAGTCCCAATCCTCTTGTCACACTCTATTGTTGGAACCTGCGGTATATAATGAGTTGTGGTGGTTGGAAAATCATGTGAGGATCCTGACTTTTTTACCACTCCTATCACAAGTTCTGAATGTTTCTTTAGCTTGAGTAGCATTTGATTCACCTCATTAGATAGAGATTTTTTTTCTGAGATTAGTTTGACTTTTACAAATTGGATGATTTCTCGTGGAGGAGGTCCCGTCCATTACAAGTGTTATCACTAAAAAATCCTTTAAATCCTCTGACTCAACCTCCCATGGAAAGAGACAATGAGATGAATTATGAGGCAGGAAGTGCTTCTATGGATGAACTAGAAGGAGTCCCAATTGAGGAAGAAGGAGCTAAATTTTCTCCTCCTCCCAATGATCCCATAACGGACTTGTCGGTCCCACCATTAGTGGAGACACCCTCCTCTCGAAATGCATCCTTTGTCATCCCAAATCCTCCTGGAACTAGGCTCAATCAATTTCAGCATGATGAAATAGTAGCTCCTATATTTGGACCTAATGCTCCATTTTTGGAAACTACCCTTAGTCAATTTATCTCTCAATTTGGTACTACTAGTACCGTAAATGTATCAGTTATGGATTTAACCCAAACTCTAGAAGACCTTTTCCCTACCTTTTTTTCCTAGTGATATTTTAGGTAGGTCATTGAATATTCCTTCTAGTGTTGTTCCAGCAAATGCTCCATCTACACCAACAATGACTAAACTTACCACTCCTACAAGAGTGCCACAGTCCATTCATAATCCATTGTCAAATTCTCATATGGGAGGAACTCTTATGCCTCTGATATGTTGGAAGTCAATTCTTACCTCCTACATCCCAAGCAGGTAGAGGATCTTATGTACATGTATTTCATAATATTCCATAGCCTCCCCTCTAGTTGTTGGACCTAGTGGTCATGTTGGTATTGTTCCTATTGGTCCTGCTTTCGTAACCTCCTACATCAGCTTGGGTCCCTCCTCAAAAACCTAACATTGTTAATCAATACCTTAGTGGGGTATAGTAAAATAATCCCTTATATGTCCCATATCATGGAGGAGTTACCGATCAGTGGGCTCAACCTACTTACGGACTTCAAGCCAGACCTAACAGGGTACAACCACCATTTATGGGTCAAAATTCTCCTAAATACCAACATTTTGTTGGGTTTTATTGCCAACCTCAATAGACCTTTGGTCCTATAAGGGTATCCTTACCTTGTCAATTTTACAATTACCCACAACCCAACCGGTAACTTCCATTTTTGGATACCTTGGATTTTCCTGAGTTGTCCAAGTTAATAAATGATCCCATTCAACATGACCCTTTTTGGCCTACCATTCCGGTCAAACTACCATCATACATTCCAAATTTTGATGGGAAACAAGGGGAAGATCCCAAAAACCATGTGATGAATTTCCATTTTAGGTGTTCATCTAACTCCCTAATGGATGATTCTATATGATTGAGACTCTTCCAAAGGAAATTGACCGACACGGTAGCAAAATGGTATATCGAACTTTCACAACACTCGTTTGTGTATTTTAATTCCTTAGCAATAGTGTTTCTTACTCATTTCCAACTACCTATCCGGTATGAAACTGGTACAGAACTTTTGGCCTCTCTTTGGACGCTTCTATTCACATATCCGATCATATCCATGAGTGGAAGAGACGTCGAAGGTTAATCAAATCTCTCATTCCATATCAACTTTTGGTTGATTGGTTCACCAAATCCTTGTTTTCGCCTATTTCCCGGGATGTGTCTATGGGAGGTGTTGTCACAGAAGAGAAGGATATTATCTGTGGTCAATATTTAGACTTAGTCTATTCTCAGTCCAGGAATTTATACGATTTTATTCCTAATGATCCTCGTCCCAGCACTGATCCTACCAATCCACCAGCTAAGACTCATGTCGATGGTATTGTCGATTCAATCCAACCTCCTTTCGCAGCCATTCCATCCAAGCCATCAAGTAATTCAACTACAACTTCTTCCACTCCTACGGTTTCCACTGAGGTGAATTACATCCAGTCATCGCAAACAACCAGCAATAAAAAGAAAGGAAAAGGTAAAAATAAGAAACCTGGAAAGTAGCAAGAGAGTACCAAAGTAGTGACTCTAGAGAATGATACCAAACCTAAACGAAAGGCTAAGAATCATTGTTTGTTGTGTGGAGATGACCACTTCAAAAAGGAGTGTCCTCATCGTGAACAGATCAATAAATTTTTGAAAAGTAACCCCACACCAGCAATGTTAACTGACCCCTTCCCATAATGGCAACAATTGATTGACCATACATCTTTTCATAGTCCATCTTCCTCTACTAAATACATTCGAATGATGTCCTCCGAGACAGTTGCATTGACTACTATAAGTCATACATATGATAAACCGTATGAGAAGAAAGATGAAGGTGCTTCTCCCGAGAACACTCCTCCTATCAACCCTTCTCCTCCACCTCCTTCTAATGGTCCTCTCACTATTGAGAAACCTATTTTTGACACAGTATTGTGTCCTCCTAAGAGTATAATCCATAAAAACGCTTTCAATCATAGTGCTTGAGCTACTCAATTTTATAAGTTTGCTGAAGATTTCTCCCAAGCACCTTACGCTATGTCCATGTTGGAGGTACTCCAAAGTTTTCCTGCATTGTAGAAGAAGTTTTTTTTCAGCCCTAGGGGCCTTCGATCCTGAGAATTCCATCGTGATCACTTTTAATGTGTAGAATTATAAATCGAGGCTATCCCATCAACTCGATTTTCAAATTGCAAATAGAGTAGTGGGTAGGAAATTCCATCGGACTGTATTGGACGAAGGGAATTCCACCTTAGTCTTATCGATGTCTTGTTCGAGAGCCATTGGTTCTCCTGAGATTAATAAGTCACCAACCACCTTAAAATATTTCGACAGGAGAGGTTTTCAACCTCATGGTTTGCTACCGGCATTATCCATCGAGCTAGGGAGGGAAACCATTTCTATCCAGGTAGAATTCATCGATGCTCCTTTGGATTACAATTTGTTATTAGGAAGGAATTGGTTCTATGTTATGACGGTTGCGTCGCCAGTTTTTCACACACTCAAATTCCCACATCAAGGGAAAATTGTGACCATAAATCAACTCGATTACTGTTCACCTGATATTATTGCTACCAAGACAAATAATACTCCAATGTTAGTTTAGTAACCCCCTCCCTATCAATCTGTAGGAGTTGGACTTTTGAAAGATTCATCCCTCATGGGGTTCCCTCCATCTACTTCTACCCCTTCTAGTATGGAAATTTCCATGGCAAACATGATATCATCCACGACCGAGGGAATGTCTAAAGGGAAAGGGATTGCTGAATTTCCTTCTCTGAGTCCACACGAATCCCTGTATGATGCCATTTAGTCTGTTTCTGATGCTTACATAGATGATCATCATTTGGCAGCATCAAATCCTTACCATTTTCCCTATTGGCTAGATTCCCCTCTTCTAAATGTGGATTATCTCTCACATACTTTTCCATCGAATGAGTCTATTATGGATGATATGAGTTTGGATGAAACTTTATGGGAAGATTCTCATCATCGATCGTCATTTCCTCCTAATGCCAATTCGGTAGATTCAGATTTTGTTTCTCTGATCAGTTATGATATTTTTGAGTATTCAAAAATGCATGTATTATTGCAATATGTTGATTCTGGAGGGAATTTATGTAATATCACTAAAACGATTCCCGTCGACATAAAAAAATCTAGGTTTTTTCGAACATCTTCACATAGGCTAGAACTATTCGATAACAAAAATTAACGAATACCGAGATCTTTTTAATTAATTATGTGATTTTTTTTCCTTGAATTATGAATAAATGTCCGGGATTGATCCATCTATTGTCATACATGAGATGAAAACATACCCAATGGCCAAACCTATTAGGAAACAAATTTTCCAAGTTCACCCAAGGAAAGTTGCAACCATTAAAGTTGAGGTTGAAAAGCTTTAAAACTCTGGTTTTATCTACCCCATGCCTTTAACCGAGTGGGTATCTAATATTTTTCATGCCTCCAAGAAACATGACACTATTAGGGTTTCTATCGATTTTCGGGACTTGAACAAAGCTTGTCCAAAAGACAACTTTCCTACCCATTGTATCGATTGGATCATTGACAACTGTGTCGGAAGTGTCATTTTTTCTTTTATGGGTGGATTTTTTGGCTATAATCAAATTGGGATATTGCCTTTCGACCAACATAAAATGATATTCATATGCCTGTGGGGAATCGTTTCTTATCGCATATTACATTTTCACTTGAAGAATGCTAGAGGTACTTTCCAATGAGCCATGTCTTATTCTTGTCATGATATAAAACACATAGTGGAACCATATTTGGATGACCTACATGCTTATTAACAACAACAACAAGATCATTCAGGGAATCTGAGACACATTTTCCTTCAGTGTCATCATTACCATATTTGACTGAATGCACACAAGTGTGTTTTTTGTGTTGAGACTAGACGCCTTCTTGTTTTTGTTGTTTCCAAGGATGGAATTTGGATAGATCCCTTGAAAACAATTTCCATTGTGGCCTTACCACCTCCAATAGACATTACTAAACTCCAAAGTTTGCAAGGGAAGGAAAAAGTTCTTTGTCATTTTATATGCAATTTTGCAGAGAAAACACATGTCTATATGCATATCTTGAAAAAGAACACTCCCTTTCTTTGGGATGGTTAGGCTCAAAGAGATTTTGATGATTTGAAACATGCTATAACACACTCACCTGTGTTGCACCCCCTGAATTATTCAAACTATTTTATGATTTATATTGTCGCCTCCACTACTACCATCGGTATGGTTCTGGTGCAGGAAGATTTGAATGGACAAGAACATGTGATCTACTATCTTAGTAAGAGTATCCTTGACTCTGAAACCCGCTACTCACATGTGGAGAAGCTAGCTTTGGTTATAGTCATCATTGTGCAATGTTTCTATCACTACATCTTACTTCGCACCACTATCGTGCTTGCATATCAAAACCATATGTACTATATTCTTACTCGTCAAGTACTAGGGGGTAAACATTCTTGTTGGATTGTCATCCTACAAGAATTTGATCTCAAATTAGCTAAGACGAATTCTAAGAATCCATTAGTCTTCACGGAGTTGATGTGTAACCTTCCCTTTTCTCTCATGGAAAGTGAGCCCAATGATTTATTTCCAGATGAATTCTTATTCCTGATAAGCACGAACGATCTGTGGTATGGAGACTTGATCATATATTTCAAGACTCAATGATTTCATCCCAATTTATCCTTTGACGATCATCGACATATTTGACACCATGCTAAGTATTATCTCATTCTAAATGATACCCTATACCAGTGTGGTATTGATTCATTACTTCGAAAATGTCTCACTCAGGAAGAGGTTGAACAAGTTTTGAATGACTTCCACTATGGAGCTTGTGGAGGTCATCTTTCTAGGATGGCTATAGCTCAAAATATTCTTTCCACTGGGTATTTTTGGCCCTCGATCTTTAAAGATTGCCATGAAGCGGTTAAAAAATTCCCACCCTATAATATTTTCTATCCTAAAAAGTGCACCCACCCTGCTCCATTACACGTCGTCATTGTCATTGGTCCTTTTTCTAAATGGGGATTGACTTTATGCAATGTAAGCCTACCTCATCTAGGGAGCATGCTTACATTATTGTATTTGTGGATTATTTCAAAAAATGGGATGATGAAATGCTTACGTATGCAAATGATGGTAAGATTGTCACCCTCTTCTTATTTAATCATGCCATCTCTAGGTTTGGAGTTCTACATGCCATATTAACTGATCATGGATCCCATTTCCGTAATAATCATGAAAACTCAACCCCTTACTATCCACAATCTTGTTGCATCTCTAGGTTTGGAGTTCTACATGCCATATTAACTGATCATGGATCCCATTTCCGTAATAATCATGAAAACTCAACCCCTTACTATCCACAATCTTGTTGATGTAATTGTAACTTCGGAATGTATTCACTTGTATTTCTTATCTATTGTAACCCGATGTTCATTCCGGGATGTATTGTAATGTATTTGAGTCATTTCATGCCCTGATGTTCCGATCGGGAAGTTTATATAATGAGAAAGTCATGTCAAGTCATTGTGGGTAACCCTTCTATTGGTCAAGGGTTAAAGTCCCCACTGTTGTGGGGCCCTTGGGTTATTAGACTATCCTAGTGAATTCGACCCTAGGTGAGTCATTGTAAGTTGGGGCATTAGTCCCCACCATTTTGTTACCCTCCTATTGGTTGGAGGAGGCAAAGTCCCCACAAATGGTGGGGCACTAGGGTTATTAGACACTCCTAGAGATGTTGGCTCTAGTCAGTAATTGTTAATTGAGGCCGAAATTTTGGAGTACACTTTAAGTGAATGGAAGAATATAAATAGAGAGTGAGAGCCTCTCTATTTATCACTTGCAACACACATCACTCACTCACTCAAGTGTGGCGCATTAGTGAGGAAGGAAATACACTGGGACTAGACAAGAAGAAGACTACTGCTGTCGGAAGTGCATCTTACTGTTTTGGGCTTTTACTGT
Organism: Pseudotsuga menziesii; assembly: GCA_001517045.1. Lineage (NCBI taxonomy): Eukaryota > Viridiplantae > Streptophyta > Pinopsida > Pinales > Pinaceae > Pseudotsuga > Pseudotsuga menziesii. The sequence goes on from LPNX010411809.1 coordinate 33,668, forward strand.
TTTGGTGCTGATTCTATCTCTGAGGAATTTGCGGGGTTTTCTCCTTTATGGTTTCCCCGAGAAAAACACTTTGTGTCTCTTGTCTCTTGTGATGTGCTTACGTTTTATCGATGTGCTTGTTATTCTCTCAGTTAAAAGATCCTAAGATCATAATGCTAGCTTATATGATGAAAAACTAACATGGTATCAGAGCTAACCTGAGAAGAAGACATTGTGCAGCTATAGAAGCTAGGGATTATTACTTTTTGGGTATCTCTCCACAATCCATCAGCAAAAGTATGCTAGGATGACTCTCCATTGAAGGGTGCATCTTTCTGTCGAAGCAGAATTCGATTTTGAGCATTTTCAGTTTTTGATGTGGAAATTAGGGATGTCTACAGAAGAGGAATTTTTGAGTGAGACTAGAATAGGATTTTTCTCCTCATAAAAACAAAATTTTAGAGACCTGGATCAAGAAATTTGGTTGGGTGAAACTCCGGGAAAGTCAAACTCTAGTTTGACCCCGAGCTAGGAAAAACCCTAAATACTAAAACTAATAAGTTTTGGTACATTCGTAATATTCTAAGGTTGGAGAAGTCTCCAAAGCTGAAAATTTCAGGGGCCAAATATAAAAACCTGATGAACACTGTATCCAAAAATCAGCCTCATCTTCGCTATATTCTGGGAGATATGATCCCTCCAAGTTAAGGTTCCAGCCTCTTCCAGAATTCATCCCTAAACAGGACACATGGGGAGAATTGCAATATCTTGTGCTACAGAGGTCCAAATGGAATTCCTGAAGCTGTTCCAGAAATGGCATGGAATTTAATTTTGGTGGTCTGAATATCAGACTCAGAATATGAACCAGTGACATGTGGCATGCCGTACAACTTCGCTATTCTGAACAGTCCTGTAACAGGTCACCTTGGGAAAAGGATCATAAATCCAAAATGGTGAAACCAATTCTGATGAAACCTATGGTGTTAGATCAGTAACATGTTATTTTAACTCAATGAGAAATTTTAGACATATAGGAGCATAAATTTTGGAGATATCATAGAAACAGTAACAGGCATTTCTGCAGAAGAAATTGGAAAATTAGGGCTTCCTCTTCCGGGAGCTTCCCTCCACTGTTTTCAGAAAAGGAGTACATTGGACAGCTCCATTTGAAGCGATCTACCTGTTTATCCAATCAGATCTAAAATATTCCAAGTTTTGAAAATTAGGGTTTATGTGACAAACCCTAGATCAGCCAACTCCGGAACCAAGACAGACACCTCAAATCGGTAAGATCTAATCCTTTGCTATTTTCATTTGAGGTTCTCATTTCAAAGTGATCTATCACATCAGCTTGATGATAATCTTGGTGAAGTTCACAAATTTCAAGCATAAGAGTATTTGATCTCTCTGAAGAAAATGGATTGGACACCTACATGAGTATAGAGGTTCCAGTTCCAGAGGGAGATGAGGCTAGAAGCCTTACACAAGAAGAACTTGGTCAAGGCCAAGAAGATCATTGTTGATTCAGTCACGAATCAACTTGTACTACAAGTGTCTCCCTAAATACACCAAAGATGTTTGATTCCTTGACCAAGCTATTTGAAGGGAAGAACAGAAATCAGAATCTGACCTTAAGAAACCAGTTGAAAAATTTGAAGATCCAGAATGCAGAGACCATGCAGTCATAAGGGTCTCTCAAATCAAAGAACAACTTGAAGCAGTGAAAGAAGAAGTGAAGAATGTGGAAGTGGTGATGGCCACCTTGAATGGCCTCCCAGGATCATAGGATTCATTCATGCGAGGAATGTGTGCCAGAATGAAGTGATTACTTTCAGCAGAATCTAGGAAGAAGAAGAAGCTCGACTCGTAAGAAGAAAAGAGAAGATGGGAGAAACTAAAGATCAAGCTCTCGCCATCCAAAGAAGATCCCTCAAGCGATGAGGAATATGAAGAACTCAACTCTTGAAGCACCTCTTATCCACCTTAGCATTTGGATAAGAAACGATGATATTATGAATAAAGAAGATGATGAAGATGAAGACTCAAGAAGGAGTCTACCCACAAAACAAATAAAGATAAGTATTCAATTGTCATTTCATGATATTGTTTTGTTATGCATTCATTCATATTCAGTTGATGTATTATGCATGATAGGATGTTTGCATTAATGACAGTATACTACTAATATGCATGTGATGGGTAAGTAGCTCATGGTGCTATACAAATTCTCCATTGCTACTTATCTAGAATGAAACCTCTTTGCTGACATATTGGATTAGTGCACAATCTCAATGTTGTCCTGGTAGAGATGGAAGGCATCTAGAAAAGTTTCGTGAGATATGGTTGAATGTTGTATTGGCTAAAGTAGTTGCATGATCATATGTTTATGCATAAGTGTTTTCTAGTATGAATATTCCTTATGAAATGTTTCTAACCATACAAATGCACTTGACTTGTAGGAAAGACCGCATACATAATCGCCTGCAAGCAAAGAAGGATGAAACTTGTTCCGAAGAACAAGTGACGACAGTTCAAGATGAAGAATAATATGATGAATGCAGTGACATCATTGATGCAGAATCTTCCAACTATGAAGAAGTAACCAAGAAGACCAATTGAAGAAGAATGATGTCTAGGATGCAGTATCGAGACCAAAAGAAAAGTTCGTAGTTCCATCATGCAGTAGATGGAAACATCGTGGGATACAAAGCAAGATTCGTATCATGAGGCTTCTCACGAAAAGAAGACATAAACTAAGAAGAGATATTTGCAGCCACTAGAAGTGAAGTCACATGACATGCATAATCATGTGTGCAAATTAAAGAAGGCCTTGTACGAGTTCACAAGACATCCATGGGATAACACATACATGATGAGCTTGATGAAGATCTTAACCTTTGCTGCAAGTTTGAAGATGCAAGTCTATACACTAGATGGTCACATAGAATAGCATAGGAAGCTACTTGTCACTCCGGTACAGAATGTTTTCAGTGCATAGAGCACAGAAGATAGAGGGAGTATGATGCTTCGCTTCAGAGGGAGTGACTATAGAATATCTTGAGGTTCAACATGGTACGACAGGATGGGCAGATTACTGATGACTCTAGGCTCTACTGAGAGTAAAGTGGATTCCAACCTTTGCTTCAAGGTTGAAGGCGGAAGACCAGTGATGCTCCTGTTATGTGTCGATGCACTATTTTCTAGGCATGGAGGTGTGGAGAAGGGAAGTATGCAGTAGAGGTCCTGAATAGGTTCAGGATGATAGACTGCATGACCACACCTATGGAATCGAACATGAAGCTATTAAGTGATGCTTCATCAGAGACGGTTGATGCTACAATGTATCGTCAGATGATTTTGTCATTGATGTAGCTGATGAACATGAGACCAGACATTTGCTTTGTTGTGAACACCTTGAGCCAGTTCTTGACAGATCTGAGAAATGTTCACTTGATTGCTACAAAGCATATTCTGAGGTACCTGAGGGGTACAGTTGATTATGGGCTCAAGTATGATGTGAACCAGAAGATTAACCTGGAGGGTTATGTTGATTCAGATTGGGCAGGCAGTGCCATCGACAGGAAGAGTACTTCAGGATGTTGCTTCAGTATGGGATCAAGTGTGATCTCTTGGTTTAGCAGGAAGCAATCCTGTGTGGCACTGAGTACAGCTGAAGCAGAGTATGTCGCAGCTTGTTCAACTAGTTGTGAGGCAGTATGGCTACGAAAGATACTGTCTGATTTATTTGATCTCTAGATGGATGCTACTTGTATACATTGTGACAACCAGAGTTGTGTGAAGTTGTCAGAGAATGCAATGTTCCAGGACAAGTCGAAGCACATCGAGATCAAGTATCACTATATCAGGGATATGGTGTAGAGAGGAGTAGTGACGCTCCAGTATGTTGCAACGGAGGAACAGATAGCTGATGTGTTGACGAAGCCATTGGTCAGAGTGAAGTTTGAGTACTTCAGGGAGAAGCTTGGTGTTCTCCATATCGAGGTTTCCTCCAAGGGAAAGTGATGAGTCCCAAAGCCATTCTGACGAGCAGGTAAGATATAAGGGCTGAGCCATTCTGTCATGGTGAGAGGATTCAGTTCCTTCCATGTCAGATATGAGTGCTAAGATCCATAGCCATTCTGACGAGTAGGTCAGATATAAGGGCTGAGCCATTATGTCATGGTGTGAGGATTTGGTTCCTTCCATGTCAGATATGAGTGCTGATTTCCATTCTAGGAATGGAGGTACCTGGTCAGTTACCAGGAACACTCAGTCAAGGACTGAGAGAGCCATTCTGACGAGTAGGTCAGATGTAAGGGCTGAAACATTCTGTCATGGCTAAAGGATTAGGTTACTCCCATGTCAGACGTGAGTGTTGGCCATTCTATTGAGTAGGACAGATGTAAGGGCAACTGCCACTCTCTGGGAGAGTGGAGGCACCTGGTTCGTTACCAGGTAGCTCAGTCTGGGACTGGGGGCCATTCTGACGAGGGTGTAGGATTCAGTTCCTACCAGGTTAGATGTGAGTGCATGCCCTTCTGATGAGTAGGTCAGATGTAAGTGTAGAAATCTTTCATCATTGTGAGCAGGATGTGTTCCCACCTGGATGAGAGTCTTTCATCATTGTGAGTGGATGTGGTTCCAGCCTGGGTGAAAAGAACAGAGTTCTTTCATCATTATGAGCGGATGTGGTTCCGGCCTGGATGAAAGTGATGAAATATTCCATCATTGTGAGCGGATGTGGTTCCAACCTGGGTGAAAAGAACAGAGTTATTTCATCATTGTGAGCGGATGTGGTTCCAGCCTGGATGGAAGTGCAGAACTCTTCCATCATTATGAGTAGGATGTGTTCCAGCCTAGATGGATGTGAGTACTGTGCCTTTCTGACGAGTAGGTTAGATGTAAGTGCTGAGCCTTTTCACAGATGTTAGTGATGTGATGTCCTATCATGCTGGTGAATGTGAGTGTTGGGCCTTTCTGATGTGATTATAGGATTGGTTCCTATATGATCATATGTGAGTGCTGGGAATGCCTTTCTGATGAGTAGTTCAGATGTAAGTGCTAGGCGTGCCTTTCTGACGAGTAGGTCATATGTAAGTGTTGGGCGAAGACCTACCTGATGGCTAGGCCTACAACCAGCATGAAAAAGGGTTGGCTCTGCAGAACTTCCTGTGATAAGAAGAATCATGAGAAAGCACCAGTGATGACAGCCAGTGATGATCCAGATCGAGTGATGATCTAGATCCAGTCATGATGATACAACAGTGATGATCCATATCGAGTGATGATCCAGATCTAGTGATGAAAACCAGTGATGATCCAAATCGAGTGATGATCCAGATCCAGTCATGATGATCTAGATTGAGTAATGATCCAGATCCAGTGATGATGTTCCATGATGATCCAGATCGAGAGATGATTCATATCCAATGATGAAGATGACTTGAATACGAAGATGACTTGAAGACGACATGATCTAGCTGATATAGAGAAGAAGACCAGTGCTGATAAATTGTGTCGAGTGAATACCTTCCTAGTTAAGAGGGAGTGTTGATGTAATTGTAACTTCGGAATGTATTCACTTGTATTTCTTATCTATTGTAACCCGATGTTCATTTCGGGATGTATTGTAATGTATTTGAGTCACGTCATGCCTCGATGTTCCGATCAGGAAGTTTATATAATGAGAAAGTCATGTCAAGTCATTGTGGGTAACCCTTCTATTGGTCAAGGGTTAAAGTCCCCACAGTTGTGAGGCCCTTGGGTTATTAGACTATCCTAGTGAAGTCGACCCTAGGTGAGTCATTGTAAGTCGGGGCAGTAGTCCCCACCATTGTGTTACCCTCCTATTGGTTGGAGGAGGCAAAGTCCCCACAAGTGGTGGGGCACTAGGGTTATTAGACACTCCTAGAGATGTCGGCTCTAGTAAGTAATTGTTAAGTGAGGCCGACATGTTGGAGTACACTTTAAGTGAACAGAAGAATATAAATAGAGAGTGAGAGCCTCTCTATTTATCACTTGCAACACACATCACTCACTCACTCAAGTGTGGTGCATTAGTGAGGAAGGAAATACACTAGGACTAGACAAGAAGAAGACTACTGCTGTCGGAAGTGCATCTTACTGTTTTGGGATTTTACTGTTTTGGTGTTGATTCTATCTCTAAGGAAGTTGCGGGGTTTTATCCTTTATGGTTTCCCCGAGAAAAACTCTTTGTGTCTCTTGTCTCTTGTGATGTGCTTATGTTTTATTGATGTGCTTTTTATTCTCTCAGTTAAAAGATCCTAAGATCATAATGCTAGCTTATATGATGAAAACTTTAACAAATCTAATTTCCAGGTTGAATCCATTAACGAAGTCTTGAAGACTATGCTTCGTAGGATGGTTGGAGATCATAAATCCAATTGGGATTTTACTTTATTTTCCACACTTTGGGCATACAGAACTTTAGTTAAAACAACAACTAGTTTCACGCCTTTTCAATTAGTATATGGACTAGAAGTTTTCCTACCTATTGAGTGTGAAATTTTGGTACTCAAACTTGTAGTTGAGCTTCTACCCAATACTTATACCGAAGAAGAACATTTTATTTATTTGACGAACCTTGATGAGACTCGACGAGATGCCGCATTGGCTAATGAGTCGCAAAAGAAACATATCAAGGCTCAATATGATAAATCGGTTCAGCCTCGTGTTTTCAATGAAGGAGACCTAGTTCTTACCTATGATCAGGAACATGAAAAACTTGGGAAAGGGAAGCTAGAATCAATGTGGTATGGTCCTTATATCATGAGTAAAGTCTTAGAAAAAGGGGCCTATGAGCTTGTCTACTATGATGGCATACCTTTCGGGAAACCTCGCAATGGGTTGTACCTAAAAAGGTATTATGCTTGAGATACCTTTTGCATTAGTGCCTTGTATATATGTGCATATTTGACTTTTAAGTGTGGGTTTGGTTATTTTTTATATGGTTTTGAGTTTTTGTCCAGTGTTGTTTATCCCATGTTTTTATTCTGCAGATCAGATGGCCTTATATTGTTTTGTTGATGGTGCTTGTAGTCACACCCTGAATCCTGCTTCATCCGCCTCGGTATTCTATTCCCAAGCTCATGACCTAGTTAGTTTAGGAGCAGTTTGTATAGGTCCGACAACCAACAACATCAATCAGTACCACGCAGTGATAGATTTACTAACTGAAGCTGTATCTTTTGATATTGATCATTTGGTAGTCTTTATGTACTCTCAGTTGGTGGTTTCTCGTTTGAACCATGTGTATTCCATTCAAAACCCGGTGCTCCTTTGACTTTTTCGAAGGGTATGTTTGTCGGAAAGTTTATTTGAATCCATTACTTATCAAAACATCCCTAGATCTTGTAATGAAGTTGTAGATTCACTTGCCAATTATATGTTAGATTGATACATTGCTCATTCTTGATATTGATAAGTAAAATGACATGGCACAGTGTAAATAAGCATTAAAACACATAAAACTCATGTAAATAGCATTACATTACTAAAAGATAGGTAGGCCGCAAAAATATAAGTCTATGTATATATATATATATATAAAGTGTTTTACAAAAATTATGGTCTTAAGACCCTGACTAAAGCACACTGGCTTTCAGATCTACAAAATAACAAAAATATTGAAGCTATGGCATCTCTTCAATCAATACATCATGTGGAACCCAAGTGGTGCTCATGGTACCACATGATGGCTCTTGCCACTCTACATAGCAAGCGACTGAAACGGCCTAATAATCCCATGGTATGCCTCTGATACATATTAGGGAGGTCATCCCCTAATATGTATGGGATATACAATGTGATTCGATGTGGATTATCTTCCAACTCTTTCATCTCATTGTCTCCTTAGTGTACAAAGCGGGCTCTCACTCGCCTGTCTATGGGAGATGACCCTCCAGTTCGCACTAATCCCACATGTGCATAATAAAAGGTAAGTCTCATCACCATAAATAAAAATCATAAAACAATAAAAAATATAAAAACATGAAAATATTAGTGTTTTTACTCACCGATGTCACCCCACTAACCATCCACTGGAAAGGGAAAGTCTGGATCTCCCCTAAATTCGGTACCTGCGTATGCATAATCCTCAATCCTAAGGATTTGTTCATCCATCCATCGAAAAAATGCAGCCCCATACTTAACTTTGGATCCCCCGCCTCCATGGTAGGCCATAACCTCCACCCATCTCAACATGTGTGGATCCCGTTCCCTCAACTCAGTGAAGGCCACATGTGGCCTCAACTGTGGTACTCTCTCAAAGAAGAATGACACTAGGATCGTTCCATATCTGAACTGTTTCAGTTCTCCCTGCTGAAACTTAGTCAGCTACTATTTGAAAGTGACTAATAGGGCTTATGCCTAGTTTAAGACTGTAGGTGCCATTGCCTCCAAGGAATATATCATGTGAGCTCGAGAGGCCAGGTGAGCCCCTTGGATTTTCAAGATATGTTACATGGTAAACAAGACCATCTAGAGAGGAAGGTCCATAACATCCTTGATAGGTATCTTCTTGCCACACATTTATGTGCCTAGAAATAAATATTGATCTATTATACCCTGAGTGGTGATTTACCCACCACGGGGATTAGTCAATGAGATAGGCACACCCCGAAGTATATTTCCTCTAATTCCACAGTTAGAATGTGGGCCCCTACCTCGAAGTACTTATGCTCAGGATTCCACATCCTGAGAATATACTCTAGTAATCTCACCTATGATCTCATACTAGGTACATTGAATCATTTCAATATCCCACATCCGCGAAGAGTATCTATTGTCCCACCATCATTTCCCCCTCTTATATCATCGAGCTCATGCTCCCTCTCCTTCCAAACCACTAGTTTTGCTGAAATACCTTGTAAAAACATTAAAATGAAGTATTAGAACTCAGATGTAATCATTAAAAATGCTTCAAATTCATTCTTTTGGCTTATATTTAAAGCGTTCTAAGGAAACTTGCGACACCGCATTTTCCTCTTTATGGCAGAGTGGTGCCACCACTTTTTTCTGTAGGAAAAAACACAATGTCACTTGAGCACCACCCTTCCGAAAAGGGAAAAGAGCAGTACCATGAAAACACATTTCCCTCTTGGGAAAATGCCTTTAAAACCTTAAAACGTGCATGAAATTAAAAATGGAAACCATGAAAAGAAGAGGAATGGTCTTAAGAATTACCTAAATCTGACAGTTCGGGAAATGCTTGCTTGTATGCTCTACAATCCACAGCTGAAATATGCACTCAAAATGGCTCAATTTGCTCTCAAAATAGTAAAACTACAAATGGTAAGTATTTTCACTATTCTTTATGTTTTATTTTAATTATTTTAATTATTTTATTAAAATTTTAAACTTAAATAGTCAAATAAATCCTAGTTTTTAATTATTAAAGAGTCTAATAGTTGTTTTGAGGTTTGCAGGGCATGGAGAGTTAAGTTTTGGATATGAATGAGTTTATTTTTTACTTTTTCGTTCTTGCACAAAATAGAAAAATATATTCTAAGCACTGTTTTTGAAACTTTGGTCGTGCTCGTTAAACCTAGCTCTAAATTTCCATGTCAAATTTTACTTCTTTTTTGGGATCGTTAAAAAAAATTTAATGAAAAGAAACCTTGGTAGAGTCCTCTTTAAGTTATTTTCAAAAAATTAAGATGTGAAAAGATCGTCAAGTGAAATTGTCTTCTTCACACTCATAAAAGGACCTAAAGAGTCGTCTTTTTTACGATAGTTTACCCCTTTTTCGGTTCGGATTGACTAAACTACGAAAAAGGTGTACTCTAGTCGTTGACTAGAAGAGTTCTCTAAGGTATTATTTTATGCTTTTTCAAGCCTCGGAGACTAAATCATACAAAAAATGAAACTTTGGAGTCTGCTTATGTTTCATTTAGACTCTCTAAATGTGAACGATACCAAGTTTACTTTCAATGGACTCGTTACACTAAACATTGAGAGACCCTCTTATGGGAACGAACCCCTCCTTTCTTAGGTTCATTAAACATGTGAGAATGGACTTATCACATGATAAGATACAACAGGTGTTTGTTACCCTCTTTGAACTCGTAAAAATGAAAAGAGGCACTCATCAATCATGATGGGGAAATTAAGGGAAAGAAACTATATTTCATTTGCAATAATGGCAGTTTTTAATCACCTTGAACATGGAACTTGTCTGCATTTCATTTATTCAATTGGGTATTCAGCTTACTTCTAAGTCAATCCACATACTTGAGTCATGTTACTCCTTTGAATATTTCAAAGAATGCATCGTTCATTATTGCATTATGTCTTGGTATCTGCCTCGTCAAGTCAATGTGTGCAAGTCTTCGGTCGTGCCACCCTATATTCAAAGGAAAATTGTGTTGAGAGTTTACATCTGCAGTCAAAATTACCTTTCAGTCAGTCCTATGGTTACTTCATACTTAAATTCTAGAAATTTGTTCCAAGTTTCATGTCAATGATGTGGGATTCATCATGGCCCTCCTTCAACGAGACTATTCCTGTTAACATCAGTTCATCATCTGAGAATTAGTCTTAGAAACAAAGTAGTGCCTTGAGATCTATATACATCAATTACATATTTTCTCTCTTTCGACAATAGTTTTACATCATCGACCTTTGATCAAAATATTCACCCAAATGTTCAACCTCAAAACATCTATTCACATTCAGAGGTATGTACTAGGATACCTTGTAAATCATCGACATCAATGGTGATCTCCCTCACACTTGTTAACGATTCTTAGCATTAACTTATAATCAAGTGGTTTCTTCCATGTTCAACATCAACACATTGTAGTCACATGGATAGAATCATACTTTGTTGAAGACGAGACGAATACCCTGGGTATCTGCTAAGAACTCATTGCTTTCCTCAAGTTGTGATGGATTATTTATATGAGTCCTAGCATGGATCCACATTTGTATGGTCATGGTTGTGCTCAAATTTGTGTCTTTATGACATATATCTACATTGTATATCCGGTAGCTATGTCCAAGTTTGAGTCTTCCTTGCATGGATCTACGTTGTATTCTAGTAGCGATGATTGTTTGTACCTCATATCGATCTGCATTGTATTGGTCCCCAGCCATGTTAGGAGTCATCTGGATATAAATCAAAGTGTTGACATACTACAGAATAAGCTTGGTTGTTGAAGATATTTGATCATTGAACTCTTGTCTCAAAGTGATAACTTGTTCCTACAAAACCTTCACCTATCCTATCCCTCTAGCCTCATGCTTTGGGGGGGATTCTATTACACACATTTCTCGTCATTTTCATATAATGGGACCCAAGTATCAGTATTTGCCTCAAATCCTCAAGTTGTGAAGTTGAGAATGGGTCAAGATCAGTGATTTCATACGTTTGGCCACCACCGCACTTTCTGTGTGGTTAATGTGTGTTACCCCTATGTGTAATGCCTTTTTTACTTGAACAATAAGCGGTGCCACCTCTACTTATATTCATACAATGATATTTTCTCCTTGGGTAACGCTCTATCTCTGTGGACAAAGAGAGGTGCTCGAGTTCTAAAGGTGGAAAAATAAGTTTCGAGAGGCTTCATGGTATCCTCATCCCTAGACTTCTGGACCACGTGGGATCAAGAGACATCCTTATAGTATCTTCCCTCCACCTCACCCATGAGATCCATATCCTCCCATTTCTATAAATATTGGATCACCCCCCATGGGTAAATGGAGGAATAACATGTTACAGCATCAAAACTCTAGAGAAATATAGCCAAGACTTTGTGAGCATTTAGTAGACAAGTTCGAATCTTTGGAGGCAATGTTTTACGTGAGAAGAGAATTCTCAACACTAAATATTTGGTTGTAATTTATATCTCTATTTCATTTATGAAAATAAAATTTCCTTTCCCATGAATGATATTGCGTATTAATCACTACTTTCATTGTTGAACTCCTTAGTCATCAACATAAGATCATAGATTGAGCTTGGTACTTTAATCTTGTGTGTGCTTTGTTGTGTGTTTTCCAAGTTAATCTGTGGATATGAAACACTCCAAAGGACAACCTATTACAGGTTGTGACAAGTAAAAGAGTTCATTCCAAACTTCTATTTGATCTTAGGGGAATTGATTTTAATTGTTGTAACTTGTTTGTTCTAGCTTTGAGTGTTTCAGGATAGGGAAACAACTTATGTCCGCAGAAGGTGAGTATTTCCGGTAACAGTACAATAGTAAAAGAAGCCTTGAATAAAAATATAGTGGAAAAAGCTAAAAACACAATTAATTTCCTAAATACTATGTCTGAAGAACATTTCAGGACAATGGGTATCAAGGATAGAATTACAGTTTTCACATGGGATAGGAAAGTACTGGGAAAACATCAAAACATAGAAATTGTGCACGCCAAACTTGATATAATGCAGCATCAGGTAAAGATTTTCAAAGGCTCATTTAGGTCCATTTTTCATAAAGTTTTTCCTTCCTTTTGGGAATAAGATGGTAAAATTTTATCTCAGGAAGAATATCAAGCTTTATTGGTCAAATGTAAATTGGATCACAAAAATTTGAAGACATGAACCAATTTCTATCAGGGAAAATTGTAATTGACAAATTAGTAGTGGATTTTGAGATTATTAATACTTCCAGGGATGTTTGTACTCTACTTCCACCTATTTCATATGTAGATAATGTGTAATTGAGAGTGTTGGAAAAATAAATGACGAATCTGGAGCTTCCATTTGTGGACCAGTGGAAAAAACAGAGAAATTTTGCAGAACAAAGTATAAATTTCATCAGTGAAGAGTTTATTTGTAAAACTCAAGGATTTTTGAATACAAGTTTTATTTTGAATAATGTAATAAATTTTTGAGTAGTTAGTAATAAATATTTTAGATCCAAGCAGGTTTTATATCAGAGATTCGTGTGTTACTTATTTTACAGTGTGTACTTTTTTCCTTCATGTGAATATGTTTCCTATTAACCTTTCCATTTTGTTATCTTTTCATGCTTGAATAAGTGTATATTGGATCAGAATTCATATTTTTATGCTCTGGTTATTTGATTTCAAGCATTCACAAGCTTTTTCCACTAAAGTTAATATTGGATTCGTCTTTAGATGCCCATATTAATGGATTGTTACTTATTCTTCCTTAACACCATACAACCAACATTTTGACTGTAAAAGAGTAACTACCATGCCTCTATTACGAATCACATTGCAAATCATTGTCTTTAATTATTTTTCACTTGACTCCATGCCTAATGACCACCTGTTTCAGCCATTGTTCCCATTAAATTTCATTTCTTTAAAATATATCTGGCCTTTGTGTTTATCTATTGAGAGATGCCTCTCTGGAAGGAAAGAAGCTAGGTTTCCTCCTAAAGATTGGTTTTGTGGTTAACCTTTGGATTATCTTCTCACAACCAAGGGTGAATTCCGAGTGATAACACAACACAAGATCATATCCAAAATTGTAGATCCATTATCATAGGGTACCTTATATGAGAATACTTTACTTGATATTACTCACAAGTCTAGTCTTGATGTTACTCACAGGACTCATCTTGATATTACTCACAAGATTTACAATACAAAATCACCACCTCAATCATATGAGGATACATAGGACTTGATATTACTAACAAGTCTGGATAATGACTCCCGATGTTATACAATCAACACTCCCTCTCACCGAGGGAGACAATCTCTTCTTTACCAAGAATTTCCTGCCATGCCAAGCTTATCTCAAAAGTATCTCAACTTCGTCACTGATAGCGGATTATCCACAAATTTGCAATTTGATCATCAGTAGCTATGTACTAAAATTCTTATTTTACCTGACCATGACTTTAATGAAGTAATACTCATCTCAATGTGTTTTATCATAACACTTATGGCTTTTCAGAAAGCTTAAGTATTAACACGTAATCATTATAGGCTCAAGTATTTCACCCTATTAGGCAGATTCCCAAGATACAATACTTCTCAAAAAGTATTACATCATGTAAAATACCTTTTACTTGTGTAGAACTCTTTGGCATACTCCTTGCTTCTGTAGTACTAGCCGCAATACACATAGCTAATTCCAAGCTATATAATAGGTCTACTATGTATTACAATAAATAACCTATTATAATGTACCTCAAAGGTACTCAAACATATGCTTATCCAAAATCCTAAAAAAATACAACAGGTCTGCTAGGTACTTTAAGAGAGAAACCAACTACTTATTCAAAGTTTCATCTAAATCTCATCCAGAATGTAGTTTCTCTAAGATAGAAACTATGGATTTCATATCCATCATAAATGAAACATTAAATGAGTAATTATCATGCAGAAATAAAAATATTTTCTTTTCTTTCAATTTTCAACATTTGTTGACTACAAGAATATTCTACCATCTGAATAAGTTCGTAGTGATATTTCCATTCTCAGTGATGTTATTCAAGGCCCAATCACTTTCATAGTGTTTCCATATCACAATACCCCACATAGCCAATTGTATGGATATCTAACCTCTCTAAGAGGTTTAATTGTTCTCTTACAATCTAGACTATAAATCTTCTTGAGTATCCAATAGTCTCTGAGACTTTGACCATGTCTCTTCTCATGTGGATTTTATCCACATGATATCACATCCCATGGTTGTCTTAGTCATGTACCATGACTAACTATTTTGGGGATTTTTAACTCCTGCTGCCTATGAAGATACATCAATACTCCATTTTCAACTAAATGAGTCTTTCATATTATACCAAGCTTGTTCCAAACAGAGTATTAGTACATATGTTGGCAATTTTTCTTATCTATGGATATGTACAAAAGTTACACAACTCCTTTCTACACCATGTCTCAAATATAACTAACTAGGAACTTTGTAAAGTTTTATTGATTGACAATATTCTCTATCTTAGAAACATATTTGATGTGATGTTTCTCAATCATTGTAGTAGTCATAATCCATATATCCATGAAACTTACTTTCACTAACCGATACATGTCTGAATCCACATACACTTATACCAAGTAGGTAACACAACACATGCTTTGTAGTACATGTTTATGTACTAACTATAAAGAATAGAATTGATCCTAGGACCAGTATAGATATATCTAACATCTATGAGATCCTACAAATATGAACAAGAATCATATTTATCTTTATGTCTGTGGCCATGGATTTATAATTCATTATTCTCGAATCCTTTCAAGAACTCTACTGGACATTTTTCCTCAACAGAAGAAAATTATTATCCAATTAATGTTACACCTCTAAACTTAATAATCATACAATATTCTTATATATATTCCTTTTGAATATGAGTACCATACATGGTTTCTACATAGAAGGAGGTTAATTTAATCAGTTCCACTAGTTTTTTCCAAGAGCTGGAAACTCTAGCTTCGCCCTCTCAACATCTAGGACGTGAGAATAATAAATTCGATCCCTCCATCATGGAGACTCATACTCCTCTATATATAAAACATATATTAATATAAATATAAATACATTAACTTCAAGAGTCTTTACCTTTCTCCAAATAGAATTAGGGATTATATTATGTCTTCTTCCTAAGAAACATAGGAACCTCCTGATCTTCTCTTTTTTCAGGTTCATCCATCTGAATGATTCCATGTCATTCTCTTCATGTAGTTCAGGGAATATGTTTTTCCCTACAATAAAAATTATACAAATGATTAATAACATTACATAACCAAGAAATTTAATCACATGAAAACTTTCAACATACTAGCAATGGTTCACACAGTTATATACATAGACTAAATCAATGTTTTGACATAAACCCATTAATATATTATTTGATTTTTTGAAACCATATATCAGTCCTATATCAATTCAAAAATTCATGTTTTATGAAGCAAATATGCATTCCCATATTTATATCTCATGAAGCAAGCATGAAGCCCTCTATCTAATATATAATGACCAATCATGCAGCTCTATATTCACATCTCATGAAATAAGCATGCAACCTCTATATCATGTCTTATTAAGGAAATTTTTAGATTTATATTAGTCTTATATAAGTACATACCAATCCTACATAATTCTTATATCAATCCTATATCATATTACATAATATCGACTCAAGAGATTGACAATTTACTAGTAAAAGACAAACAATAATGTATATGCTCAACACGATTCCAAAGTCCAGGAATACATATATCTATATGAAATTCATGAAACATATTAAAAAACATTTAGATATGATTTATAACAGCATATAACAATCAAAATATAAAGTACTTATCTTTTATTGATTTGTGTAGGCTCCCTCTTGATCTTTGCACCCTTGCAGAGAATATTGAAATCCTTCTTTATTCAGTTGAATGGAAGAGATTCTTTGTAGTGAATGGATTTATCCATTTCTTAATTATTGACACGAGGACAATATTCTCCTCTTTTGTTTACAAAACCTTGCTTTGGATGTGCCTCTCTTCTTGAATCAAGGCCTTCTTCTTGAAAATATTGGTGAGTGTATCAAAACACTCCCTTGCGGTCTTCAACAGAATGATCATGGACATGAGATTTTCCTTAACGGAATCAAAGATAATATTATTGTAATTTTCTTTATTCTTCTTGAAGTTTATTCTCCATTCATTGGTGGTAGTATCCTCTACCACTGTGGATACATAACCATCAAGGTCATGCTTTTGAAGAATGTTCAATACTCTTTCCTCCAATGTGATAAAGCTAGAAGTACTTTCGAGGTTGTCTTCTAGTTGAACGGAGATCAATGTCATGGATGAAATATTTTGCTAAAATATTCAATATCTACCTAGGCTTATCATTCTTCACAAAACTAATCTCTTTCACGACCTATGCTTCGATACCATGTTGATGTTTGAGCAAAATCAGAGATGCTTGAACTTTAAAACTTTTATCAAACAATTTCAGCACTTATGAATTTCATAAATCAGCCACATATGAATCTTTCTATTAGCTGCATATGAATCTCATAGATAAATCATCCACATAAACCAGATCCATAAATCATCCATATAAATAAATCAACTATGAGAGACAATTTATACCCTGGGAAAACTCTCCAAACACGGAGGATGAAAAACCCAACAATTCTTTGAGTATGATAAATAGATTTGTAGAGAATGGTTTACAACACATAAGCAAATTGCTCGATAAGAGATATCACCACAGCAGTAGAGAAGATAGATCCAATGTAACCCTGCAAAAACAATTGTATGCAATTGTATTGAACGTTCCATATTCCTATCATATTAATAACAAGCGAAAAACCCTAACATGCAAAAAGTTGCAGATAGGAGTCTCAATAAACACATTGAGGGCACCACATAGTACATTCATATGGAGGAGCTAACTAGAACTCCCTCCATCCAAACACTAATGCCCTTCCTTTCCTCAATTAGCTTTAACTTAAGTTTCATTGTCTTGAACTGAAAGTGAACTGACTTGAATTGAATGTTAACTGAATTGAACTGAATGTTAACTTACGGGTGATTCCATAAAGGTAGGTAACACTTTTTGGCCAAATTTGGCGATGAAAACCTAATTTTTTACTCATGTGCTAGATAGAAGCCCTTGAAACGCATATATGCCATGTGAATTTTGACTTGGAGTAAAAAAACAAATTGTAGAATATTATGTTGGCTTCCCAATGATATTTTGTTTTTAATTATCTGATGTCATTTAATGTGTGATATTTTGCATTTAATGAACTGTGTGACCTTAAAATTTTGAAGAAGTTAAAAAGTGGCTCGTTTCCAACCCCAATAATTCAATCTTACATTAATAATATATATATATATATATATGAACATGATCTACACAAAATGCAGTGAGGTCTACATATATTGGGGGGGTAGCTGGTCATTTGTCGGGGTAAAGTGAAGAGGATTCTAGTCGACTAAAAGGAGATACCATCACCAACAATAAAAATTCAACCTAAAAAGGAAATCGAACGAACAGTGATACACAAAGGTACGATGGATTTACAGAAAGTAGAGAGAGAGAAGAGGGTGAAAAAAGGGAAGAAAAAAGAGAAACAAGCTATAGCACTACAAAGAGGACTGGATACTAGGGTAACAAACCAGGAAAGAAATCCGCCAGAGTCACGTCATGATCGACAGGAAGAAGGCATGAATGAGGAAGCATCACCCATGGAAGAAGAATTGTGGATAGAGCAGCGTGAAGCTCTCCAAATAGATGTTCCCTAGGAGATAAGACCTCTGTCTCCAATGAATCCGAGTACCAGGATACAAGCCATTGTCAAAGAGTACCTACTACTAAGAGCTGGTGAGTTTTGTATATGGAGCCGACTAGATGACGAGGTAAATGATGATAATCATCTAGTGATCCGTCGACCAGAAGAAGGAAACTAGGTCATGCTTCAAGTGTACCCTTCCAACCGAAGTATCTACTTACTTTACCCGATACATGAAGGAGCACCCCCCCTCCTAAACACAACTTTGAAAAATACAGAACAGTCGGACCTGAAGACAAATCAGTGCAGTTGGACATTGACAGGAGAAGTTGACCCGAAACGACTGCTTGTCGAAGAAGAAACAACAAACAAAACCACCAATAGGAGTGAAAGTTCCATTGAAAACATCTTTGCACAACAAGACAAGAAAAAAATCCAACTACCCCCACCACTACCCCTACCACCGCCACCTCCTGGAGGAGATAGTGACAACGATTCTGACATGGGTCATGGATAAAAACATATCCCTCTATACGAGGGTGACGAAGATCCTAGATGACATTGGTTCATCTGTTAGTCAACATGGGAGGAAAATTAGGTTACAGCTGAAGATCAACAGATGGCACAGTTCGCTGGTGCCTTGAGGAAAAGAGCACTAACGTGGTATATGACCTATATCAAGAGAACTCCTCATGCATCTAAAGATGAAATTAAAGTGCAATTCTTGTCCTTATTTAAAACTCCAGATGCACAACATTTGGCAGCTAAAGTTGAAAATGACATCTCAAAAGCCAGCAGAGTCTGTCCAAGAATATGACAAACGTTGGAAAGAACTACTCAGCCAACTGGATTATGTAATTGATGAAAAAATATTAATTCAACGGTTCCTTGCAGGTCTATCATAGAAAATTTGGCAGCACATAAGCTTGGAGACGTTCAAAACATATGAATATGTGCTTACCAAAGCTCTGCAAGTGGATATGGACGAATATTTCCAAGCATATCCCACAGATAGTAGACTGGAAGAATAAATAGAAATCATGCAGAAATCATTGAAAGAGTTGAACCTCAAGAATCAGGATATCTGGTGCACAAAATGTTCAACGACCAGACACACTAAAGATAACTATCGACAAGACATAAGTCATTAGGACGTTCAATTTGTTTAGACAAAGTGCTTCTGTGACATCTGCCAAGAACATGGAGAACACACAATGAAAGATTTCCCGTATCTCATGAAAAACAACAAAGAATCTTGGTGTGCAATCTGTGAAGTAAAAAGTCATGCCACGACCGATTTTCACTTAAACTTAAATAACCGACAAAACTACTAAGCAATCTACTAGACAAACCCAGTTGCGTAGAACAACGATAACAACTAGCGAAGCAATGATCAAAATGAATCGAATAATCAAAGATATGAAGGCCTTTGATATGAGTTCCGGTTCGACAACCGTCATGGAGGACATGGAGGTTGAGGTCGATTCTCTGGGAATCGTGGCAATCGACCACGTTGGCCCATCCAGTGTTTTACATGCTATAAAGAAGGTCATCAATATGTAGACTTCCCATACAAGGATAAAATTGGTTTAAAATTTTGTACTAGCTATGGAGTCAGTGATCACTCATTAGAGGATTGCCCTACTATGCTTGATGAAATCAATAAAAAAAAAAAACATTAATGTCTTGTCGTGCGTTCAAAAACATGATTTAATCAATATGGAGAATCTACATCTAGTAACCCGACAAGGGACAAAAATTGGGAGTGATAATCCATGCATGAGTAAAATAAAATAAAAGAATGATTATCCTAACCTAGCTAAACAAAAACAATTGTATAAAGACACGACGAATATATTTAAAGAATTTGCTAGACAAGAAGAAGCCGATGATAGTCGATAAAGAACAGTTAAGGAATTAATACGTTTAGTACAAGATGATAAAGTGGTATCTAAATTCATTGAATTATTGTATAATATGAAGCATAATAGTAATACAAAAAAACAAACAAAAAACATATGCAGTCTAAACTAAAAAGACAAAAGTGATGCCGACCCACTTGTCGACCTAGAAATTGAAGGATACCATGTTCGACAAGTTGTACTCGACTTCGTCTCACAATTAAATATTATGACTCACGACACTTGGGAACAATTGGGTAGACCTTGACTATATGAGTCAAGAATATACCTCAAATTATCCTACCAAGGTCTCATCGAACCTATCAGAGTTTGGAGAAATGTCGATATGACAATAAAAGGAATATCAACCAAAGTCAACTTTGAAATTATTGACCCTAAGGAAGGATCCAGTTCCTTCCCAGCTTTAGTAGGTAAACCTTGGGGAAGAAAAATGAAAGCATCAGTATATTTAGATAAATAAAGGATAAAACTAAAAGGGAATGGATAGAAATTCATAGTACCTACCCATCCATCCTAAGGAGAACCTTGAATAGAACCTATAGATGAAGAAGTCGACATCTAAAAATTATATCAAATACAAAATAATGAATACTACAAAGAACCCAATGTCTATGGCAAGCTTCACTTAGGAAATCGAGATTTAGTAGGATACAAGTTAGACGCATAATTATATGATTGGGAAGTCAAAAAATACGAGACACAAGCAAGAGGTTGCTGGACCATTCAAACAGTGCAGAAGAAACCAATCCAACAATGTTTCTTAGTTTCCATCATCCCAAAAATATTTGAAAAAAAAGCAGGGAATACCCTACCTTAAAACCAACAAATGTAAGTATCAAACAAATCCCAAGATACAAAGAAACATAATCACCAGTTATGCATATAGAACAAGTATCTAAAAACATTGGTTAACATGGCCGACTGCAAAGCCTAGTTGAAACCTTCATAGGACAAGCTACTAGATGGTGGGATACCCATCAATCAAGATTGCAGACATGAACAACAAGTTGGACTTAATTTGTAGAAAGATTTAGAGGAAAAAGGATAACCAAGAAAGCCCAAATACCTATGTTCATCCAAGGTTAGGACCTAGAAGAACACATAAGAACATGTGAAAAAGAGTGGAAAAGACTTGGGTATAAAGACGAATGTACATGGCCACACCTGTTTCCATCGACGCTATTCGAGTTACCAAACAAATGGTACAAAATGGAAGAAGCATGGGGTGAAACATTTCAATGGAATGAAATTAGAGAGAGATTCATTAAAGACTTCAACTTTATACCACAAAACGAAAAGTTAGTCGAAATTGCCAAACAAATCAAAGCGTTTATAGAACCGACCGGGAACAAAACCCTAACACAAAATTATGATTGACCGATAATAACATGTAATAATATACAAACCAAGACAATACCACAGTCAATAAGACTACAAATGGAAAACAAAAATTCGGAAGGGAAAAGCTTTCGATGGAAATCATACCATTCAGAAACAACAAAACCAATTCGCACAATACTTAAAGTCGAGACAACCGGCAAAGAAGATACCGACTGAATGACTGCAGTAAACTTTCCTGCTACATTTTCACAGTTCAAATAAGGGAGATGACCAATCAATGAAGATAAAGCACCAGAATGGTTAGATGCCAAAGTGAAAACTAAAGAATTTGACATATCAAACGATGATCGACCAAAAATGGCAAAAATTGGCGATTACTGGAGTGAAGAACAAACCACTGAAATAGTAAACATACTAAAAAAATTCTAGGATGTATTCACTAGAGACTACAAAGATCTCAAAGGTCTAGTCCATGAAATGGGAGAAATGAAGATTGACATTAAACCTGATGCCCGACCCATAGAGAAAATGCCATATAAATTAGCTCATAAATACAAAGAGATAGTCAAGAAAGAGATTGATAATATGCTTGCAGTAGGAATTATCTACCCTATTAACCAATTGGAATGGGCAAGTCCAATGGTTGTACAACCAAAGAAACATGACCCGAAAAAGCTAAGGAACCGTGTCGAATTTAGAGAATTAAACAAAGTCACCTTAATAGATCCATTCCCAACACCCTATGCAGACGGATTTTAAGGTTACGACAAAGTACCAATAGCCAAAGAAGACCAGAAAAAGACAACATTCATATGTGAATTTGGATCATTTTCCTATAGAGTTATGGCTTTTGGTCTAAAAAACTCACCTACAGTATTTTATAGAATTGTGGTCAAAACATTTCAAGAATATATCTACAAAATAATGGAAGTATATTTCGATGATTGGACAATATACTCTACGCTGAAAGATCACTGCAAATGGCTAAGGCTCATGTTGGAATGATGCCGACAAATCCAGCTATCTATGAACATAAGGAAATGCATATTCCTAACTCCTATAGGGATACTATTAGGACACATTGTATGCAAAGAAGGCATCAAGTTCGACTTTGCAAAAATAAAAATGATCCTCGACTTAAAACCACCAGTGAACCCAAAACAAGTCAGGGTACTACTTGGTCATACATGAAAGTTATAAGATAATATTAAGATATGACCTATCCATTGGAAGAACTATTAAGAGAAGATCAAGAGTTCGACTAGATAGATGAATGTAACATATCATTTGAAACGCTAAAAAGGAAGCTAGTCGAGGCACCCATTCTAAGGTTCCCGATTTGGTCGATCAAATTTCACGTACACATCGATGCATTAGGCCTAGCAATAGGAGCGATATTAACACAACCAGGGGATGACAGAATGGATTACCCCATAGTTTATAGCAGCAGAAAACTAAATAAGGCAGAAATAAAATATTTGACAACATAAAGAGAAGCATTAGGAATGGTTTTTGCACTACAGAAGTATCGACATTACCTACTACTATCCAACCCTTTCATCTTTTATACCGACCACCAAGCATTAAAATACCTTGTGAACAAACCATTACACCATGGGAGAATCTATCGATGGCTACTACTATTCCAAGAATTCAAATTTGAAGTCGATGTTAGACTAGGAAAACTAAATGTCGTACCCGACCACTTGTCGTGAATCGACACAGGAGAGGAGCCTACAGGAGTTGAAGATGACCTACCAGATGCACACTTATTTCGAATAGAAGCAGTCCCAGCAGAATTAGAGGAAATAGCTCAATTCTTAGAAAATGGTCAAGCACCAGAGGACATGAGCACAGAAAAGAAACAAATCTTAGATATGAAAGCTGCACCATATAGCCTCATAAATGGATTTTTATATAAAATGGGTCTAGATGACATCCTCAGACGATGCGTATTAGAACATGAAAGAGATAATATCATGTATGAAGCACACGATTTATCGGTGGGAGGACATTTTCAAACAGACACAACTGCCAAGAAAATCCAACAGTCAGGGCTATGGTGGCCGACATTATACAAGGATTGTAAAAATTTTGTGAGCCAACGCGATAGATGTCAATGACTGGGTCGATGTCTACCTAGTCCAAAAATTCCCTTGATATTAGTAAACCCAAGTTTGACATTTGAAATTTGGGCCATTGACTTCATAGGACCATTCCCGACCCCAGCAAAAAGAACAGGTGCAAGGTACATAATAACCACAGTAGAATATGTAACCAAGTGGGAAGAAACAGCACTTGTCGACACATGTTCCAGTGAGATAGCTGCTAAATTTATCTACAAAAATATAATTACCAGATTGGGATGCCCAATAACCCTAATCAATGACCAAGGTTCACACTTTATTAACAAAACCATCAAAGCACTAACATACCAGTTCAAAATAGACCACCGACAGAGTACAACCTATCACCCTTAGTTGAATGGAGCAATTGAGGAATTCAACAAAACATTAACAAGGGGTCTAACAAAAATATGCAACACCGACAAATATGATTGGGACGAAAAGATACCTGTAGTACTATGGGATTACAGAACAACATACAAGTGTTAAACCGACCAAACACCATTCCGACTAGTTTATGGCCAAGAAGCAGTTGTTCCACTACATTTTCGACAGCAAACACCTATCATAACAGATATTTTACATGTCGATGTCGAAGAAGGTAGGAAAGACCGACTGATGCAATTAAGCAAGCTAGAAGAACACCTACTGCTTGCTTTGCAACATCAAGAAATCCAAAAACAGTAGCAGAAGGCTTAGCATGATCGCAATATAAAAAAAAATTGTCAGTAGGGGACCTCGCATTACTATACAATAGTCGAGTAAAAGGAAAACCCAAAAAGTTACATACAGAATGGATGGGACCTTATGTTGTCGAAGAGATTCATGCCAACGGATCAGTCTGACTAAGGACATTACAAGGCATAATATTTCGGAAACTTGTTAATGATGCCCGACTAAAACGATACAAAAATTAAAACAAGTTCAAAAAAAAATAAAAACATAAATATAATGACCATAATTGTCAGAAAAATTATAAAAATCTAAAAGGACAAAAAAAACAAACAGAACCAACACCTAGGATGATAGGAAACTTCGAAAAATATAATAACCAGCACTTCAACAACCGACACCAAACCCATTGACATACCACCATCGACCGCTCGCATGATCGACATCGACCAATGACCCCGAGTGTCAAATCATGCCTTCATGACTACGGTCAGAAGGAGCACCAAAATAAAAAGGCTAGTAACGCAAACTCCAGAGACTGTGGTGGACCATCACTTCCGCCATTAATACATCCATCGATAGAAAATTCACCCTCTCCACCTATAAATACTGGACGAGAAAAAGATCATTTACCGTATTTTGAAGAGACAGAACAATTCAACACTCATAAAATTGAGAAACGAGAACCTGTAAGACAAGTCGACCAAGAGACCGACGAGATGGCCCCGAAGCAAACCAGAGCCGCGGCTGCAAAAACAAAATAACTACAATCCACAGAAACCCCACTCATGAAACGACTAAGAAACATAAAGAACACTAATGTACACGAAACCTCATGGGAAAAAACTTGGGCTGAAATCAAGGAATGGGCCTATGTCGACAAGAAATAGAAACCAGAAGCAGAGAAGATAAACCACAACTCCATTATGAACTTCATGAACACACCGTTCATGGCGTGTTTTGGAGGAACAAAAGAAACCCGATAATATTCATTATTAGCTGATACCGCAAGGGAAAATTTTACTTCGACAGGCCAGTAGAAATCTCTGGCGAATTCATATACAAGCTGACTGGTCTCTCAAACCAAGGTGACCGAGTCCCTATCGGCATAAAAGAAGGACTGGTAGAACGATTAATGGGGACACCATCAGGGAAAAATTCAAAAGGGATAATGATCAATCAGATACAAGCCCGGATGCCGCAAATCATGGCCAAAATCATAGCAATAGGACTCACCCCCACAGGTTGAGGGAGTGATTTGAATCTTGACATGCTAGAGGCAGTAGACACAATAACAAAAATAGGAAAAGTGTATAGATGGGCTCAACATGTTTCCGACATGCTAAAAAATATTTGTGAGAAATGTCAGGTGTCAGGTGGGATCATAAGGTTTCCATCTCTGATAATCTGGATAGTGATGTACCACTTATGCCTAGTCGGGGACAAACAATTCCAACAACCAACAAAATTCCACATGTGGAGGTTCAAGCCATTTGTGTAGACTGGAACATTGAAATAATTAGCAAATGGAAAAGTTGTAACACCCCGGTTTTGACCCTGTTGCATTAAATGTACATGATGTATATATTGTAATGAATCGTGGTGTGGAGCCAAAGGAAAAATCCCCACCATTGATTTAGTTGTGTTATGTTTCGGTGAACGGAATCGTTGCCGATGGTATATCATGGTATATGACATATATGAAGTTTTGTCATCATGTAAATATGTTGCTTTAATTAAATAACCCAACCAGCTATGTTTTCAACAACTAAATTAAGAAGGGGCATGATTCTCATAAGGATAAGGGGGGGGGGATGTCAAACCTTGAACCAATGGGAAAAAAAACAATGTGTCAGCTATTAAAACCTTTTGACTTTCTCACCTCCCCTTGTCTTATCCAACTACCACCATTAAAAGTTCTGCTGTTAGTTGGGGCAGTTATGGCTAGGGAGTAGAGTGTGGCAGGACTGTCAGTCCTTGCCCACATGCACATTCCACCAGCAGGTTGAACCTCACATTGGAAAGGAAACAACCACCGCCATCACTCCATGTGGACTCTCCACTCTCTCCACTACACCATTCTCTCCATTGTTGGTTCATCCTCACGCAGGGATGGTAGTTTTGTTCATCCTCATGTAAGGAAAAATGATCTCTATCTCACGCAGAGGAATTGTTTTTCTATTTGGTCTCACACAGCCCTAAGAGGGAGTCGTTTCGACTGTCATTTGTGTTTTCCACAGAGAGGTATTTGGTGTATTTCCATCCATATATTGGGATCTAGTGTAAATTTCTCTCACACATAGGTTGGGAGGTTGATTTTCCTTCCCCATTGCGATCTGTGTAAGTCTTCCCGGTGGCTTCATTGTTGAGAACGGACTGTTGTTTCCCCATGTTGCTAGTTGTGTCTGTTTTACATTTGGGGACTACTGTAGTTTGTTTTGGAGCCATTTTGGCCATGATAGGGCCAAGAATGACTCAGTAGTTGTTTTCCTTTCCCAAGTTGTGAATCGCTTGTGTGACTGTGTGTATGCAGTGGTTGGTCTTCGGACTGTGTTGGGAGCAGGGATGGGGGATTGATTTGCTTGATAAACCTGTTGTGTTTGGAAACCACAAAGACAGAGCTAGAGAGCTGGATTTCTTCTCGACAACCCCTGAATAGCACTGGAAGGGAAGTTAGGGCCTGAGGGACTGTGTAGAAAAGAAGGGACTGATTCCTTGTGTTGGGTGTGGGTGGGTGTCTTAGAAGTCAGGATGGTTCTGGTGTAGGTGTTCCTAGCTCTATAATGGGCTCACTAGATTATCATTTAGCCTTTCCCAGCTCCTTGATGGCCTGATAAACCTGACCATGTTGGGTTAGCTGTCGTGTTGATGGCCTGATAAACCCAACTGTGTTGGCTTGGCTATGTTTTGTGTGTCCTTGGCTATGTGTAAGCCTGCTTGTTTCTTATTCCTTGGGGAATCATGCCTAGCTCGGGGGTGGCAGCATTGCTGAGAGATTAAGGAGCACGCTGGACTATGGTTGGGTGGAACGTTGCAACGACGTAGCTGGTTACGGGACGAGTTCTTTACAAGATAAGTAATCTTGTCTATTTTACTTCTGTAATTATATTTATTGTTAATAAATTATGATGAGCATGTTGAGTGAATGAATGTATGTTTGCTTCAACTGTGTATGATAAATTATGCATCTTAGAATGTTTTATGTTCTAGCATTTAAATTCTTATGAATGCACATGTTCATGGGGCTAGTTTCCCAAATCGTAAATAGCATGGTAGCGTCCTCTTCACCCGTCGGAGGGTCGGGGACACTACAAAAGTACTGTTAGAAAACTGGTTCCAAAACTTAAAAATCCAGACAACCAGATGGAGGGTGCCTTAGAACATCTGAAGAAGTCTTCCGAAAACAACACCCATCCAACTAGAACTCAACCACAATGTAGTCTGGTATATGTAGGGAGAAAAAGAAAAATCAAGACCTCTCGACTATTACCCAATAGTCGAAGAGATTTTCCAAGAGCTAGGTCGACAATCAAATACAAAAATATCAATACCAGCAAAAGCTAAGGAACTAAACCTATCAATTGAAGAACCATTGAATGAACAGGAGAAGGAGGAGGACTATGAACTTTGACTATATATCGACACCTTCGTGTTGGAAGAAACACTAGTAGAGGATACCAACAGACTACAAATAACAATTGTACCACCACCGACCCAAAGGGGAAATACACCGACTGAGCAGCAGGTAATCAAACCAGTTGAGAAAAGTATCAGTCCAACCAAGCAACAGGAGGGAGAAGAAGGACTAGAGGAAGACATTGAATTCAACAATCCGAAATATGCTATAACCAAAGATAAAATAAAAAAACTGGCAAGGGAAATAGCAGCCGCAAGAAAAATGGCAACTCAGGAAAAAGGGAAGGGGAAGTGCAAGCTTATCCTCTCAGAATCAGAAGATGAATATGAAATAGTAGCTACAATAGTCGACATCATAGAAGACGCTGTAGAGAACAAAGTTCCGGTCAAGACGCAATTTAGATGCTTCATTGAAACAAGAGCAAAGCAAAGTCGACCAAAAAAGGTAAAAAGTACAAACACTTCAATGACTGAAAACATTGTCGATGTAGTGTCTACACCTCCACCCCCATCTCCAACCCATATTACACAGGAAGACAATCCACATGTACCCACCATAAGCCCCATCGATATTTGCAAAAATGCTATGCTAGAAACCCTAAAAGAGAGGTTCAACCATGATGGCGACTTCCAAGCATTCATTGAAAAATTACCTGAACTACTCACCTCTGCTCAGAATATTACCAGCAAATGTCCATTGATTGAAGCTAGTGGATCAAGGCAGATCTTCCCCCAACAAACTAGACAAATACCCCAGAAACCAATATCTGTGGGAATTATCAAGTCGACATTCTTGAGGAACCTCGATAGGACATCTCAAGTTGTTAGAAGTCGCAATTCATCCTTCATACCTCTCGACATCACACACCCTCCATTAGCCAATGATCCAACAAGATATGTGGAAGAATATAACCTGGAAGATATCAACTGGTTGATCGACAACCTATTCTTTGATGACCCAGATGATTCAGCACCAGAAGTCAAGGACTCGACATTGACTGAAAATATCCCCACTACACCAATCACACCTGACCATTCACCATCTCCACCACCTCTTCCCAATTCAGAACCTCTAACCAACCCTGAACCATCTGTACCAAATCCTCTAGATACACATCCAGCTGCAGATCTTATCCAAGAGAATCAACGATAAGTTACATGGACCGTTGAAGATCAACAACCAGAAGTTCCACCGACCATTAAAAATCAACCATAAGAGAACTCACCACTTGCAGATGCATAGGCACAATAGCAGACAGAACTACATAAACACAAGAGGAAAAGAGATAGAAAGAGGAAGGAACACCATAAAGAATCACAGTCGACAATGGTCCACATTAGCCAACTTGGATCAACTACTGTAGTCGACACAACAAAGCTAAGAGACAGAGAGTTGGGACAATTCTTATAAACTCTAGCCACCGAGGAAAAAACAAGAAGCCAGATTAGATGCAAGGAGATCGACAACAGTAAGAATGAACAAGTTGAGTTCTTGTCCAAATGCAGAAAACTAGTTCAGACAGTAATAACGGGACCTATACAAAATACAAAAGAATATAAAAAAGAAGAGACATCTAGATTACTAATGCAATAGTACACAACATTCTCAGAAGCTTACAAAGTGCTGAAAGACCACTTGGAAGAATCTGTCATTATAGAAGAAGTACTCTGTGATTGGACTAATTATTACGAACAAGTATTTCAGTAGACCCGACAGACTCGAGAACAGAGTCAAGCGTTGGAAAGGAGAAAAAACACTGAGAAATACAATACAAGATCAAATCGTACTGGAGACAGCCAAACTAGAGAGACTCGAAAGACAAGCACACCAGTGGGTACAACAAGCACTCCCAAGCTTGGATAAACTAGATACCATCTGCCCACAGATGAAAATATTACTAGAAGCAGCACAAGAAAAATATCAATTCTTGGGACTCGACATGGAAAGTATAGCAGACCTTTCCACCCAGGAGAAGATGTAGACTTTATCAAGCATCACAACATTGACGATCGACATCCAGAAAGTATTACAAAGTTGGACATAATTTCAACATCAACTGGCCGTTACTACGAAAGCAATCGTTGAAGTATGCATACAAAAACGACCAACCATCCGACTGCATAGCCCATTAAAACAAACAATAAAGTAACTATCTCAGATAGTACCAATTTTTGAGTACCTCCCCCATTTCTTCGGGACAAAGAAAGATTTTGTTCCTGGGGGAGATGTTGGAGGAGCTAGTCAATGAGCCGACTAATTAGAGATTAGGTCGGCCGCATAAGGTCATGTCGGTTGACCGAACCGACATGTAGTTACATATAACTGTTTGTAAATCATATATATTAGGCTGTTGAGCTAGTTGAGAACTCAGTTTAGTTCTGTGTTTGTATGGACCCTCATGATATAATATAATCTGTTATTCTTCTATCTATGTTCTTGTATCTTGTATATGTTATGCCTGTATGATTCAATGTGTATTATTGGTAACCCTCTATGATCTGTGAGATTACAACATACACTTATAAAAAACGAATCATTTATGTTTATAATTTGAATAATTAAATTATATAGAACATTAAATGACGAAGACTTAATTTCCTTATTAAAAATCATTATATATTATCTCGTAATGCTCAACTTAAAGTTGCAGCAAAATAATATTATTAGATAGGTATAACATTATGACATTTTTTGTACTACAATATTAAGAAAATTACAATAAAATATAATATCCATGCAAATTATGTGAGAACAATATGAAAACCAAATAAAAAAATATTATTACATAAACAAACTACTTAAATTATAAACATGATACTATGAAAAATTATACAACAATTATAAATCATAGAGTTTCCACAACTTCATCTATTAATAATACAAAATCCAAAAAATAATTTAATTCAATAATAGTTTTAATTCAATTATATAATTACGTAAAAATAAAATTTTTAACCTATATTAAATTGTAAGTTTTTCAATCGATATTAAATTACATTTTCAATGACCATTGATCCAATTCATATTTTCACATTAATGATGACCTAACAACCAACCATATTTTCAAATTCATTTTCTAACCAATTATATATCAACCCATATATGAAACCATACTCTAAATTGTCTACAAAATTTAGGTTGGAATTATTTAATATGGAAAATGGTCCAAAGGATTCTAAAATTTTGGACAAAATTAAAAACCGATTGACTTACTTTATAAATATCTGAAATATTAAGTACTTGTGTTGTAGTGATAGTTTATATATTATGTTTACATGTGTTAACTATATATTGTAACTTATTCTCAAATAAATAAATATTCAATATGAAAAATGGTCCAAAGGATGCTAAAATTTTAAACCTTTCAAAAATTTGTAATGCTTTGAAAACTTGTTATGTCATACCAAAACTTGTTTTACAACATAATTTACAATGTAAATTATGATGTTTTTGTATACTAAAATAGTTACTGATTTAAAGACCCACATTTTTAGTACTACAAAGTTATTTTATATAATCATACAACCATCATCGTGATTTTCAAAACCTAACAAACATAAACATCATGATCCTACCATCATAAATGTAGACATAAACGTTCCAAAATCATCATTTTTTAAGCCACGTAAACAAAAACACGCCACCACCATGATCGTTTTCACCATCTAACAAAAACAAAACACATCACCATAAAAATATAAAGAAACATAAACGTAAACATCGACATCAACGTAAACATTAAAAATGCAGTACATATTTATATATGTGTGTGTGTGTGTGTGTGCAATGAACACAAATAACATCAAAGTGATGATACCATATGCCAAATATAATATATCTCCACTACAATAACAGCTATGATATATTTGATCCACCTTTGCGAGAGGCATCGTCACTAGCTCTCCGACTAGAGCTAGAGGCATCGTCACCTCCACCAACAGAGCCAGAGGAAGTATCAACACCTCTGCTAGTAGAGATAGAGGAATCAAAAGATACACCAATAGAGCCAAAGGTATCAATACCTAGTCTAGGTTGAAATAGATAAGCTTGGACTAGATAAGCATGGATAGCTCCATCAAGTTGAATCAAACAACCCCTTATAAGAATTTCTGTAATAGATTCAACTAGAGAAGGAAATGGTGGATGGTTAGGACGATTAGTAGGATCGATAGGCTGGTCGATTAGGAGTAGAGGAGATGA
This sequence comes from Pseudotsuga menziesii, assembly GCA_001517045.1. Taxonomy (NCBI): domain Eukaryota; kingdom Viridiplantae; phylum Streptophyta; class Pinopsida; order Pinales; family Pinaceae; genus Pseudotsuga; species Pseudotsuga menziesii. Next base: position 65,745 of record LPNX010411809.1, read on the forward strand.
TGAGGTAGGATCGGGAGGAAGGTCGAGTAGGAGTAGAGGTTATGATGAAGGAGATGATGGATGTGGAGGAGGAATACATGGTGGAGGAGAAGGTGGTGGAGGCCAAGGATCAGGAGGTGCACGTGATGTGGAGGCTACATCACTAGTTGAAGTTGTTTATGGAGGAGGTGGACTAGTAGGGTGAGGATCTTTGCCCTCATCAGGTGATGAACTAAAATAAGGGATACCATCTAAAATATTGCAAGCATCAAGAATGTGCTACATCAAGATCCTCATATCATGAGGAATCATCCTCCACAACTCTGTGTGGTGAGGGTTCATCATAATGTACCTCACCAATACAAGATGAAACCATCAATTTGCTAACAACCTAGCTATAATATCTATAATGTCCTATCGATACCTCTCATCTATCCTGCATTGAAGACAAGGTTTGGATAAATGGGGCTCCTCTGGATGATCATCTAGCTCCATCTCCTCCTCATCCTGAGCCAGAGGAGGCAACAAATCACCATCAAATGTTTTGACATATGTAAAATATATAGTACACAATAATAATTAGACAATTTCATTAAACATGAATTTAATATAACACTTTAAAATTTATTAAGTATAAAAAGAATAAAATGCAACTAGGTTAACTCAAACATAATGTTAAGTTTACCTCTATCATCTACTTGCTTGTCTTGAGTGAATTAGATGTTGGGGCACCCTCTCTAATCCAAGACCGCGTATATATATGCAACCATGTCTAATCAAGGAGATTCCTCACTTCCTAAGATCTCAAGCACCTCTGCGGTGATCCTATCTGGAAAGTTCAATTTCCCCCACATGTGCATACACACATATTTCATCAACATAGTAGGGTTTTGGTCAAAAGATGGGGCGGTGGAAAAAAATCTCTAAAAATAGAAAAAAAACTCTAAACTGAAAGGGAATTTTCACTCCCCCCAATAGATGTACGACATGGACTAAGAGCATATCAAAATTGTCGTAAAAAATAGTAGACCACATAATGCATATAGGTTCCTGCACTAAAGAGTCAACATAATATAATAGAGGGAATCTAATGTGCTACCCATCACAGGTGAGATGCACGATGTTCGTGACCAACAAAGAGAGGAACCTCACATCCACTCTAACAAAAGCAATAATGGAAAGTTGCACATTGTTGACATAAAATTGAGTAGGGTCGAAGATGTTTAGATCAATATATATCTGAACATAGAATAGCCGATTTGATGCTATAGCTCCATCTGGGACCTCAGGGAATTGAAGAAAGTCCTCACCTCTCCTAGAGACCCCACTCTCTCCGAAAGTTAGATTAGTCAACTTTTGTTTCCTGCTACTTCCTGCTACTTCCTTCCGAGTTGATGCTATAGCTCCATCTGGGACCTCAGGGAATTGAAGAAAGTCCTCACCTCTCCTAGAGACCCCACTCTCTCCGAAAGTTAGATTAGTCAACTTTTGTTTCCTGCTACTTCCTAGCCTCGTGATTCTCACATCTCTATTTCACATATAACATCAATTATTCTCATCAAAATACATATAAAAGCATTATAAGTAAAAAATAAAAAAATAAAAAATTTCAAAAAATTGACTCATTGTATGCCAATATAAAACTAACGCACCAACCATGGTGCACTTTTACCTTTTAAGAATTGTCTTCAGTTCACTAAACTAACACAACATACTGCTAATATATTTCTATAAATTTCAAATTTTATTATCAATCCAATGCGCTATAATAGACATGCACCGATGCATTTTCAAATTTGTGTTCACGATGCGGCTATGGAAAATCAGAGCACCAAACATTGGTGCACTGACATGCAGTGGGAGAACTGTTGAATTATGTTTTTTTAATGCTACAATAATTTTTTGATGTGTACAAATCGGTGCTTCGCTAACATGTAAGTGAATTGTAATCGATGCACTTACTTTATCTGGAAGCAACACAATTTATTTCATTTTATAATTGATAAGGAATGTGTCAATGGTGTTCCTACAAAACGTTAAAGAACCAAATATTGGTGCACTCACATGAAATATGAGCACCAATGAATTATGTTTTTTTAGTTCTTGGGAAAATTTTAAATTCTATTGGATGGTGCATTTTTAGCTTGTTAATGCATTGTTTTATGTTCCTGGGAGGTTTTGTGTTAGGTTTTTGGGGATGAAAAAGTGTCATACATGTGCATTTGCGCGTGTGAGAAAAGAAACAATGTCCTTTTTCGGGGGAATGCTTTGAGGAATTAGCATATGAAGGTCAGAAATTGTTGGAAAGGGTTTCTAACCCCACTAAGAGTGAGTTTCTTAAGGAAACCATTGGGGAAAAATCTTCTTCTAAATACATAATTAGGGAAGATCAAGATAGGAATGAAGTAGGAGAAACAACATGCAACAACTGTAGTGATTATTTTCCATCTTCAAAATTAATAGAGTCTATGCATGTGAAAAAAACTAGGCGATTCATCTGAGAATGTTGGGTTGATCTTTGCACACTACTACAAGTTGTATAAGACCAATTAATATTATGGAATTTGGAAGGTTTATAGGAGTTCCATGTTGAAGGGAAGTTGCGTTGAATGTTAAAAATTTAATGTTTGGGTTCATATAGATTATGATAATTTGAACTTGTTGAATATTCATGTCCCAAATGCAGGTTAAAGAAACCGACCATGGGAATTATTTTAAAGGGGAAGAACAAGAAATATTTCATTGTTCCAAAGCCCATTACTCTTCTTTGTAATGGAAAGGAAGGGGATTATGTGACTGACAACCACTTAATCCTTTGTAAATGCAGGGAATGTGGAAAAAGAAAATCAACAAGCTTGTTTAAATGGGATAGGAATGCAGGTTCTAGGGTGAACAAATGGAATCAACATGTTGAAGTCATATTTTACAAAAAAAATATCATAGGTTAGATCCACTAGAATTATGCACTTGGGGTTGTGGAATTTGATTCTTTACCCCAAAAGGGCATACACCATTTAGTACTAGGGACATAAATTAACAGGATGGGTATTATATCTATATGAGCTAATCAAAGAATCTTGGCAAAAAAAATGGTGTGTATTATGTCTAAAATATGGGGATTGTCCTATTGAAAAAATATCATATGTAACAGATGCCATATTGTAGTTCATAAAAAATGTTACTTTGAAGGTGAATCACAAGATGACTTATTTTGCATAGCTTGCTAAAGGGAAGAGATAGAGATTAGGACACAATTTTCCTTCCTCTAGCCTCTAATGGCTGGAGCCATGAAACCTACCACCACAGGTGAATTTTGGATGCATGTTATTTGTGTTTCTTTGACTAATGAAGTAAATTTTCTGAATGAAAATACGAAGGAACTTGTAGATGGCATATTGGAAATCAATCCCACCATGCAACAAATACCTGCAACATATGTTCCTCGTAGCCTCTATTATGCATTAAAGGGGTTAAAATATTGATCATGATTTCCCTCATACCTCATTTTTTTCACGGTGAGATTGATTTTCAATATGCCATATATATATATATATATATATAGCTTTGTATTTATTATTCACATAAGTTACTTTATTAGTGAAAAAATCTCATATATCATGCACCCAATATTCAATTGTGGTTGTGGGTTTCATGGATCCATTGATTATAAGGAAGCGACAATAACATTGTGGCCTAATATCTATCTCTTCCCTTTGGAAATCCATGGAAAACCAATAGTAGAGTGATTCATCCACACCATAACATTTGTGATGAACTTTAATATTGAATCTATTGTAGATGATCAATTTTTTCAGTAGTCCAATCCTCATATTGAGGGAATATTGCACACCTTTAGTTGTCCAAGATTCTTTGATCAACTCACATGGTTCTAAAATCCATCCTGTTAATTTTCTGTCCAAAGTATTGAATGGTGTATTGTCTTTTGGGGTAAATAATCGAAGGCCACAATACCAATATTCATGATATTTGTGGAGCCAATCTACGAGATGTTGATTGGAGCCCACCAATTTAACACTTTGCTTCCATTTGTTCACCCTAAAGTCCTCATGCCTATCCCATCGAAACACATTGATTGACTTTCATTTTCAACATTCCTTGCATTTACAAAGTATTAAGTGTCCATTTTTCACATAATCCCATTGCTTTCCATTACAAGGAACTGTAATACGCTCTAAAAAAATGAAAGGTTTATTCCCCCCCATTGAGAATAATTCTCAAGGTCAATTGGTTCAATGTGCATTCAAGACATGAATATTCAACAAGTCTTGTAAGTTTTCATTGATCAATTTATTAAACTCTGCATGAACTTAGATATTGAAATTTTTACATTGAACCCAACTTTCTTTTGCTATGAAAATTCTATAGACCTTGAAAATTCCACAATGTTGATTTGTCCCAAACAAATTGCGTCGGTTTTCATAGATCAACCTACCAATCTTAGATGAATATCCTAGTAGTTTCAATTGCATATACTCTATTAGTTTTGAACCTGAAAAATTCTAACTACATGTGGTGCATGTTGTTTCTTCTACTTGATGGATATATTTTTATTCCACGACCCCATATTTAGAATAAATTCCTTCCACAATGGATTCCTCTATTTCCTCAAGAAAATCACCTTTACTGGGGTTAGAAACCCTTTCCAATATTTTTTGACCTTTATATGTTAATGTTTCCAAGCATTCCCCAAAAAATTACATCGTTTATTTTCCCACTCATGCATATGTATGTGCCTAACTCCTTTTCATCACCAAAAACCTAAAAAAAAATCCTCCCAAAAACCCAAATGTTCCTTATATATTGTAGGGCATCTTGCATCTGGTTCAATAACTTTAGCAAGCTAAACATATATGCCCTTTCTCCTGTCATATATTTCCCCAACAATATCTTCCACAACTACTTGTTCCATACTCAAGACTACCATCAAATTTTGTAGAGGAGATGGCTCGAAGCCATAAAATTATCCTTGCATAAAATTAAATAGGTAGGATCCAAAAATAACCATTCAATTATATTTTTATAATCGTTGTATCTGGAATAATGCACAACAAAGAAAATCATTGCAATTCACACCCATGCCACTAAATTCATGCAACTGGATATGTTGTACACATCAACAGACTTCAAACATCTTCTAAATAATCCATATACAATAGATAGTGATGAATGCATCTATACCATAATTTGGTAATGTAACTTTGAGTTACAAAAACAGAGTAGTATTGTGATAAAATAGCCTTAATTTTAGTTATTAATGGAGTGAGATTGTGATTTTAGTGAGGGATTGTAGTTTTGGGAATTTGTACAATGTTTAATTATATTATTCTTATTATATAGGTATATACATAAAAAAAATTCTTAAATAAAAAATAATGGGTCTTCCATAAAAAATAACTTCAGATGGTCATCTACATCACAAGTTTCATTGTGTGATAGAGATATCATTGATTTTGAATTGAATTGAAACTTATATATCTGGCACATAATAAATAATGAGATGAATAATTTCCAGAATAAATACCTAGCACTCAAAATAAAAGAAAACTAAAAGTAAGAAAAGAGTTTTGTAAGCAATGGAAAACTCCATAAGTGGTCAAGACAAGAAAAATGTGAAGGAAAAACATTTATGAAATGCATATATTGTGAAACACATAAGGGAACGAGACTATGGGGAATTGGAATTGGTTTCTCTAGTTTATACCATGATTCATTAGTTGTTCATGCTAGTACAAGCATCCAAAATCATTCACAAGTGAAATGGAAAGAGTCATCACACCTATGAATTATTTTACTGGATGGTGCAAGATGATTTACCCTTCTCAAAATATGAAACTCTTTTCTGGTTTGCAATGTCCTTACAAACACCAAACATGCCAAAGGAAAAGACTGCACATCATATACAAATCACATGGATGCAAAATAATTCATTTTTCTATATCTGAGTATTTTGAACAGATACACATATCAAGAATGTTGGATATCCCTATTTTTTCATTGATGCTAGATGAAAGTATAGATCATAGTTTAGAGAAACATCTTGTGGTTTATGCTACATTTCTATACTCAAAGGGGTTGGGGCCTCCAATTTCATAATTTTTGAAGCTCGTAAATGTTTGTGATGAAATATGAAAACCAACATGTGATGCAATCAATGAATTAATGGAAGCAAGGAGCCTTTCAAATAAAATATTGATAATAATTTTCACAAATGTGCTTCATCAATGGTCGCTAATGAAAATAACTTTGTCACTTTTTTTTGGAAAAGATGTACCTAATCTTGTATTTGTTCATTGTATTTCTCATCATGAATCTTTAGCTACATCAAATGCTTCCAAAAGAATACCTGAATTGTTCTTTGTTGAAAATTAGAAAATAAAGTATATTCTTGGGTGCAAAATTCTACCAAAAGAAATAGTCAACTTATTGCTCTACAAGAACTTAGGTAACTTGAAACTCTTCATGCTCTTCAAATTGATGGAGTTAGAAATTTATCAAAGGAACAAGTCATTGAAAGGCTTGTTGTATTGATGCCTCCCATTTGAATTTGTGGAGGAATGAAAGGAAGGACATATGATATGATAAGAAAATGAGATTTTCATTGCAATTTTGCTTACATCTGCTTGCGTATATAATGTGTGAACTAAACAGGTTGAAAAAGAAATTCCAATAAGAGTAAGTTGATGTTACCACTTTAAGGGAAACCATATATGTTACTATAAAGTCTTAAAAAAGGTGGGTTTTAAATAGTGACATATTTGTAGATAGAACATGATACTTATTTGAATTTTTAGATGCCTCAAATTCGGTTATGTAAAAAATTGTAATAAAGAGAGAATTTTTCATAGGCACAAATTCTGATTTGTATCAATTATACATGCATGTGGTGATTATGTTGATACACAAAAAAAAAAGAGGAAATGTCGCACTGAAGGTTCAAAAGAGAGTTGCAAACAACTTATAAAATATCATGTTCAATCTCTTGTGGAGAGCTTGATTGGAAAATTCCACGATATTGTTTTTTTCAAGTTTGCAATGATGTTTAGTTCTTGTCATTATTTACAAGATTTCCATGGAAGAGAATGGAATTGAAAATGTTTTCTTGAAATACTTTTCCAACACCTGCAACATACTTTAGGTGATAGGGAAGAACAAAATCAACATTTTATTCTGAAGTTTATTTAAAAGAGTTGGATACATTTGTTGATGCTATGTGTTAGTTGTGAGGGATCATCCATGAAATATTCTTGGAGTAATTTTAATGTCATAGAGTTGCATACAAATTTTCCTTGCATATCAATGCTACATAAGACAACAATTGCTATTGTTGCAAATATAGTGGTGCATTAGAGAGGATTTTTAGGACAAGATAATAAAGGATGTGCAAAAAACAAAACTATCACTATCTACATTCTATACATTAATGATCGTGCAACTAACATGGCTTGATTATTGAGTGGTGGAATGGGATAGGGTATATGAAATCTAGAAATATTCTAAGGAAAGAATAATTTTAAATATTTAAATATTTTTCTTTTATGTTTATGCATTCAATGGTTTTGTGTCTTGACAATTACACTTTTTGTAAAACTATCTAAGATTCACTTCATATGCATGTTGATATTCATTGTACTTCTTGAACATTTTCTCAATCCATGTACATTTTGCAGCTTGTTTGAAATAGATGACACAAGTAATGTCCCATTAATGTCATTTAGTTCATAAATAACTAATCTTTCATGAGCGATATTGAATTGAAATCAATGAAAAAAATATATATGTACTTCAAATTTTGTTGTGATAATTTTTTATTATCTGAATTAGTTACAACTATATATTTTAGGTGTAAATTTATAAACTTTACAAATATATATAGGGACCATGTTTAAGTACTTTTTAAATAGATAATGAGTTGTCCGGAAATTAAAAGTTGCATTTTAACGAACATCATTGGAAAGCGAAGCAATATGCATCCTAGAATAATTAAGCTTCATGGAATTATGAAAGAGGTTACAAGCATCATTAAGTGAACTTCATGGAATTATAAAAGAGGTTACAAGCATAATTAAGTGAACTTCATGGAATTATGAAATAGGCTTACCAACATCATGAAGCTAAACCAATCTTTGTTGTGCTCCTGAAACTATGTTCTTAATTTTATTTTTCTCTTCTTTTGAGTGGTAGGTTCTACCCCTTCAAATTCTTCACCACATTCTTCATTCTTCAAAATAATTATATCTATTAGGTGATGAAACTTGTGATGTAGAAGACCATGCAAAGAACTTTTTGATAGAAGGTTGGTTATTTTTTCTTTGAGACATTTTTTGATGTAATACTTATATAATAAAAAGAATGTAATTAGATATTTTACGAATTCCCAAAACTACATCCCTTACTAAAATGACAATATCACACAATTAGAAACTGAAATTAAGTTTATTCTATCACAATACTTGTTCATTATCATAAACCAAATTCACATTACAATAATTACGATATAGATGGATCCCATCACTCTTTTTTGTAGATGCATTCTTTACATGATGCTTGAGTATTATGGGCCTCTTCAAACCAACTCGTTGCAAGTATTTGTTGGAATGAGTGAAAATTGCAATGCTTTGCTTTGCTTTCCATTATGTTGGATCCAATGATCGTAAAAATATAGTTGTTTGTTTATTTTGGATCCTTACAATTTTATTTTTATTATGGATAATTTTAGGGTTTCCAAGCCATATCCTCCACAAAATTTGAATGAATTATTGAGTCTAGAACAACTTGGTGTGGGATATATTGTTTTGGAAATATTTTTCAGGAGAAAGGACATCCCTTCTTGGCCTACAAAAGTTATTGAACCAATGCAAGATGCCCCAAAATTTGTAAAGAACATTTGGGTTCTTGGGAGGCTTTGTGTTAGGTTTTTGGGGATGAAAAACTCTCATGGTTGTGCATATGTGTGGATGAGAAAAGATATTGTGTCCTTTTTTTTGGAATGATTAGAGGCATTAGAATATGAGGGTTTGAAATCGTTAGAAAGGGTTTGTAACCACACTAAGTGCAAGTTTCTTGGGGTGACCATTGGGGATTGATTTCCTTCTAAATACAATGTTATGGATCAACATGTTAGCCATCAAGTAGGATAATCACCATGAAACAACTGTAGTAAGTTGTTCCCATCTTAAAAATTAATAGTCTATGAATGTGAAACAACTAGGTGATTCATCAAAGAATTGCAAGCTGATTTGTTCACACTACTACAAGTTGTATTATATCAATTAGTATTGTGGCATTTGCATGAAGGTCTATAGGATTTCAACATTGAAGGGATGTTGTGTTCATTGTAAAAATGTTAATATCTAGGTTCATGCAAATTGTGATAACTTGAGCATTGAGAAATTATAATACCTTGTTGAATAGTCATGTCCCAAATGCATGCTAAAGAAACCGACCCCATGATTCATCTTGAAGGGAAAAACAATAAAATTTTCTTTGTTTTGAAGAAAATTCCTCTTCTTTGTAATTGGAAGCAAGGTGATTATGGAACTAACAATCACTTAATCATTTATAAATGCATGGAATGTGGAAAAGGAAAATCAATCAGCTTGTTCCAATGTGATAGGAACGTAGGATTTGGAGAGTACAAATGGAATCAGAGTGTTAAATTCAAAGGTTGTAATCAACATCTCTTATATTGGCTACACTAGGATTACATGACCTTAGCCGTTGTGGCATTCTATTATTTATCCCAAAAGGGCATATGCCATTTAGCACTAGGGAGAGAAAATTAACAGGATGGATGCGAGTTGACCAAAGAATATTAGATAGAAGAAAGGTGCATAGGATGTCATCAATATGAGGATTGACCTATTGAAAAAATTATAGTATATAGTAGATGACACATTGCAATTCATAAAAATTTTTTATGGTCTGGGTGAATCAACAAATTACTAGTTTTGCATATCTTGCTAGAGGGAAGAGACAGAGATTAGGCCATAATAGTGTTTCATTTTCCCCGTAATGGGTGGATCCTTCAAACCTACCATCACCATAGCAGCCAACATGCCATAATACTTTGCTTCCATTTTCTCACCCTAGCGGCCAACATGCCTATACTAGTGGGACAAGTTCTTTGATTTCCCTTTTCAACATTCCTTGCATTTACAAAAGATTATGTGGCTGTTAGTCACACAATCCCCTTCCTTTCCATTACAAAGAAATGGTAATGTTCTATGGAATACTGAAAGGTTTATTGTCTTCCCCTATAGAATGATTTCCAGGTCCAGTTGGTTTGGCATGCATTCAAGACATGAATATTCAATAAGTTCTTGTAATTTCTCACTTCTCAAATTATTGCATTTTGCATGGACTTAGATCTTATATTTTTACATTGAACCTAACTTGCCTTCGTTGAGGAAGTGACATCGACCTTTGAAATGCCGCAATATTGATTTTTCTAGTACAAATTGCAACAGTTTGCATAGATAAACCCACCATTCTCACATGAATCGCTTAGTTGTTTTACTTGCATAGAATCTTTTAATTTTGAAGATAGAAACATACAGGTGTTTTATGTTGTTTCTTCTACTTGATAGTTTACTTGTTATTCCATAACCCTGTATTTAGAGGAAATTTTTTCCCCAATGTTTTACTATTGCCTCAAGAAGCTCACCCTTAGTGGGGTTAGAAACCCTTTCCAACAACCTCTAACCCTCATATGCTAATGCCTCTAAGCATTCCCGAAAAAAGGAAATTGTTTCTTTTCTCACCCATGCATATGTATGGGCTTCAATATTTTTCATCCCGAAAAACATAACACAAAGCTTCATAGACATCCAAATGTTCCTTACAAATTATGGGGTGTCTTGAATTCTTTCGATAACTCTAGAAGGCTAAGCAGGTATGTCCTTTATCCTATCATATCTTGCCCAAACAATATGTCCCCACTAACCTATTCTAGAGTCAGGCTTCTTGTCAAACTTTTTGGAGGAGATGGCTTGGAAACCCTGAAATTATCTTTGTTTAAAATGAAATGGTTATGATACAAAATAACTAGTCAACTATATTTTTACAATCATTGGATCTGACATAATGCATAGCAAAGAAAATAATTGAAACTTGCACCCATGCCACCAAATCCATGCAACGAGTTGGCTTGCCCACAACCAAAGACATAGGTCTGAATCTTCTAAAGTATCCATCTACAATACACAATGATGATTGATTGCATCTCTATCCTAATTCTTCTAATGTAACTTTTAGCTGTATTTTTTCCGTATCCAATTGTATTAGAATCCATATTGGTACTCGAATTATGCTACTATGATTTAAACTAACCTACTTTAGAAACTCTTTTAACTAACCTAAATTATTAAGTTGCATTCACAACTTCTTTCTCCATTTGTAGCTACATGTTTGTAGGTTGTTGAATTTAAACATCATTTTACCAAATATATTCATGTATTTGTAGCTACAACTACAATAAAGAAAAATTTATCTAATAATGTATCTATAATTGAATTATAAAAATATGTATATTTTAAAAAAAATAACATTGAAAAATAAGCTTTTTCAAATCTATAAACAACCTACTCCATATTTTTTCAATACTAGATGCTACTTAGTAAGTTGCATTCACAACTTCTTTCTCCATTTGTAGCTTCATGTTTGTAGATCAATCTAATTCAAATAAATACACAATTCAACCTGCCGGTGACTTACTCAATTCAAATCAATCCAATTCAATTCTTAGAAGCTGAAACATTAAGATGTAATGATAAATAAAACAGATAAAATGGCAAAAGCACCAACATTATATTGTCTTCTCGAGGAGCTCCACTAATACCTTCAGGCGGATCATCTGTCATTGTCTTCTCGAGGAGCTCCACTAATAATACGGGCAGGCAGTCATTCTCTTCATTCATTAATCATTAACCTGCAAACAGTCGACATCTGGTGCAAACAATAGACATCTCGCCTCCTTCCATACTTATAAATACTACGATCACAGCAACTTTAGCAACGGAAAGTTGACAAAGAAGTTTAAACGACTGATACAGAAGTTTAAACGACTTCAATGCCTAGGTTTGATTGTAACGATTGTGAATACTCGGCATTTCTTTTTATGGATTTTTTGTTTTTTCCTTTTTCTTTCATTTATCTACTAAGATAATATGTTTTTGGGGATTTTATTTAGATAAAATAATGTATTTGGTGCAGTTTGTGATGATAATGCAGTTTGTGTGATGATGATTAAAGTTTATTGAGACCAATGTTGGTTTATTAGATTTTAAAAAGGAAAATAATTGGTTTATTTTAAAATTTTGTTTGTGTGTTCAAAAAGTTTGCTAAGAAACTTTTCAAGTTCAGTATAGTTTTTGCAAGTTAGGAGGTTATAAAGGTTTGTATTGTAACAAATACTTTGAAACTGAGATTTAATGTGGGTGTAAGCAAGGTACTTTAGGAGAAAATGATTTTCAATCAAGTATGTATTCATTTTCCATCAAAACTTCTTTGCGTGGTTATTGAAAAATAATCAATTATTTCTGTAAAAAAAAATTAAATTAAAAAATTGTTTGTAGATGGTATCAATGGTATAATGGTGATCATGAGTATTATTGTATTTACTTTTCCATAATTAATTCTTAAAAATAAATATCTGAAACTATAAAGGAAATGTTTTTTTCTGAATGCGAGAGTGATATAATATATTAGTTATGCATAATTAATTCTTAAAAATAAATATCTGAAACTATAAAGGAAATGTTTTTTCTGAATGCCAGAGTGATAAAATATATTAGTTATGCATGAATTTAGTAGTTGCTAAGTGTGATTAGTTCCTTTTACTACTTATTTATATGTTGAATCTTGTGTTTAAATCAATGAACATTATATTAATTGCAAAATATGTTAAGGCTTTTCCAAGTAGTTGGTGTTAAGCAACTACAAAGTATATTGAAGAAATGTTCTTTTAGTTGAATTTGTTTTCAATGATTGTTTTTACAACAATGTGTTTTGGTGTATTATATTAATAACTAGATGCAAGTTGTTATTGTAATAATGTTTTTGGGAGACTGTTTTTTAACATCTAGGTTTCTTTGAAAATGATGATTTTAATTTATATTGTGGAAATTAATCGTAGCCACAATCATAAATTTCCATGAATAGATTGAGTACCCATCTCAAAATTGGGTATTGAAACCCAATTAATCTTCCCTTACCATTATGACAACTCCGAATGAGTTCAAATTAGAGTATCTTCAATGCATCCCATTCCATAAAAGGGGATGAATATCGTCTTGAGGTTTCCATTGTGAAATATTTTAGGGTGTATTTATGGATCTATATGATGGTTATTGTTATTAGTTGTTTAGACTACAAAGTATTCTTAAGTGTTCAAAGTAACCATCTTGAAGATCTAGATTGAAAAATGTTCTATAGTATTTACTAATATTTATACTTATGCAAGTAGTTAAATTAGATAAAAGATTGTTCCATTCAAGCATAGATTATATTTTTTAAGCATTAGTAATGTGTTCAAGAAAGACTCAAAAAGTCAATACACATGGTGTTTTTAGATTAATGTGGTAGTTGTTTGGATTGAAGAATGGGATTCACTTGTATTGATCGCTACCCCAAAAACATACTTGCTTTTCTTCAACCCACTATTCATATGTTCAACTAGTATGTATTAAGTAACGTGCATGGATTTCAATATTGTATGTTTCAACTTCTAGTGGTTGTTTGATCAAGTTTTACATATATGCGATTAAATTCTTTTAGAAAAAGATACCATGGTTCAATATTATTCTTAATATAAGGATAACTAATAATATTAAGACATCCATTTGATATAAGCCTGAACAGGCGTGGCTCATTAGCGTCGCTTGATATGAAGTCACTTGTTGTAAAGGAGGTCCAAGATCAAATCCCACCTGAGTTTACCTATGTCCCATGTCTCGCGAGCGGGTGTGGGGCACCTAGGGGTATAATGGTAGCAAGAATGGTTCCCTAGAACCTGTGTCACGCGAGTACCAATCTAGCTCCAGTTGTCGATTCCCCTAGTCACAAAAAAAGACATGCATTTAATATTATTCTTAAAATAAGGATAACCATTAATATTAAGATGTATTAATTTTGTTTTGCACAAATGAATCTCTTTTCTGTTTGTTGAATGAAAAACATTGTTGATTTTATCTTAGCAAAATAGAAAGGTTAAATAATCAATAGTGTTTTGAACTTAAATATGACCATGTCTTTCAGATTTAATCCTTGGTTTCAACTATTCATAATTATATATGCCCCATACATTTTAAAACCATGAAGGTTGATAGAGAATGATGAACAACCATATTCCAATTCAAAAATCAACTTATAGCATTCTCGACTAATCTTTCAATGTTCATAGTTCGTGTACAAAAATGTGCTTGCATAGGAAAGGGAGATGACAAGGAGATTATATGTTTTGGTGTATTAACTACAAGTTAAATAATGTTTTATTTTTTGATGATGACGACAACAATGATGTCATTTCCAAGCAAGACATCCCTCTGCACAGCTATTTAATAATCGCCAAGCGTCGAGACACCCATTTGTGCAACAATTTAACGGCTAAAGTCTACAAAGGTGTACATACCCTACCCCTGTCCAGATTTAAACCTGTAACCTCCTAGGATGAAACATGTTCTCTTAACCATGAGGCCCACTAAATAATGACATGTGGAGTTAAATTTCTTAACTTGGTTATTTCTAAATATTATGAATTTCGGATTGGTTATTTGTTTTGGGACCAAGAAATTTATAGGCTATTTCCGACATGTGTTGCCTATGGAAACTCCATCAAAATTGTACTTATGCCATCCTTGTGGGTGGGGAGGGGATCCATGGTTGTTGGAAAATATTGAGATTTCCTAATTCATGTCCTTTAATGGTGGTCTTCAATTTTGTTAGATATTACTATTTAGTTTATTCTTTCTTATGTCATTTCCTTATTCTTTGGTTCAATAGTTTTTGGTTGACATTATTATTGGAGACTATTATAGAGAATAATAGTTTGGTAATAATGCTTTCTTTGTATACATTCTGAAGAAATGGATCCTATCTACCATTGAAAATATACCATTTTTTAGAATTCTTAGTATGCCATTTGGAGGTCATCACCTATCGAAAGTCTTCTTAGATTGGAACCTGCATATGGAGGAGTGTTTTTTTTAATATATTCAGAAAGCATCATTATAGTGACAGACATGACTTGGTAGTTCATTTCCTGGGCAATGATATTCCTTTGCTTTAGCGACGAGGAACCATCACTTGTATAACATACTCGTTGCTTTGTGCATGGTGGGGCATCACTATAGTGACAACTAATCGTCGATATAATGACAGGTAATCAATCGCTTGTATATAAAATTCATCGCTATGTGCATGACAATATGTTTCTCTAGGAATGATTGTAAGTCTATATAGCGACGCAAGTTTGTCACTACATTGACATACCAAGTTTGTTCTATTGACACACTTATGTTGCTATAGCGACACATCAAGGTTTCTATAGCAACAAAGATTCGTTGTAGAAGGGACGAAAACAGATTTGTAATCATCGCCATGTGTCATCTCTTTCTTATCGCCATATCAAAGAAAGGTTCAAAGTGTGGCTGCAACGCTGAAATTTTTTCCACAAAAATATGGGTCATCTTCATTTCTACAGCAACACAAAAGTGTTGCAATAGCGATAATTTGTTGTGGGAAAAATATGCACATGTACTAGTGACCTTTTATACCTACTCATGACAATAATTGAGGGAAGGAAACACCCGAGGGACTAGGGAGGCATAGAAAGGAAGCTTACTCAACTGTGTGGAGGAGAATAATGTACAGATGTTGGGTAAAGCCATTGAGATGCCATAGTTCCATCGATGAGCATACTGGTTTGACGGAGTTGTAATTACCTATTTGTTGGATTGATAAACCTAACTGAGTGTTGGCTTAACCTGAGCGTTGCTGTGCAGTGCTTTGAGTGAGACTGATTAATTCATCTTTAGTGGATACATAACCCAACTCAAGGGTGGTCTCTGAGTGCTGAAAGAATATAGGATGGGAAGAGACCTACGGTTGGGTGGAACGTTGCTCTTCCATAACCAATTGCTTAGGCGATTTCAAGTGACAAATAAGTGTTCACTCCTGTTTCTAATTATGTCAATTGTATGCATTATGAATGATTGCTTGTTTATGTGAGATTGAATAAATTAGCCTAGTTGAATGATTAAATTGCATGCCTGTGCATAACATGGAAATGAGTCGATTTTGTGCATTATTCTGCTGTTATACCTATGATGAATATGCTGATATATGCATGATGTGTGTGTATTGATAAATTTTAATTCCACTTTTTATGTTTATTATGCATTTGCACCCGCATTTATATGATAATAAATTAAATAATATGGCCATGGGGCAAAATTTAGCACTCCGAATAGTCATTCGTGTTCCCTCCATGGATCAGATTGATGGGAGGGGACATGACATCATTCTTATAATGATTGTTTGTAAACGAATCAAGGTAAGGAAGAAAGGACTTCCTTGATCACCACTTTGTTAATTACATTTACTACAAGTCTGCAAGATTGATTCACTTGTACTTTACTTTAATATTGTCCCATCTAAAGGGTTCGGTGTTGTATCTTAGTTCTTATACCATTTGTAGCATACCCATTACCCTTAGTAACCTTTTAGGATATGGGGTATAATTTTTTTCCCTTTATTTTCTTAATAAGATGAAGCACTACACATGTAATAGAACTAATCATAGTTATCCATATTGTAATGCCCATATTTGACTAGACATATCGACATGTTGCATTTTATTTTCTTAGTAAATGTTCGACTTAGTTCGACTAAGTAAACCATATTTATGACATGATAGATGTCTAAAATGTTACTATGCTTATGTTGATACATTGATTGTGATGTTATGATTATGTTGTGAGGTTACTATGTTATAGTTATCATGATATTCCCTTGTTCATAAAGACAATGTATGTTTAATTGTCATCATTGATAAATGTAATATATATATAATGTGGTACATGGATATCGACCCATGGTGTGATCAATTTAATGATTTATACAATGAAAGGAAATGTTGTTGAGAATATGCACCCACTGATGATTGAATGGAGATATTATTATGAATGTATGTTTTCAAAGTACTAATCTGCAGGACACACGGGCTATGTAATAAATGGATACTTTATATGAAGTGTGGTATAGTACCTATTTCTGCAGAAGAGCCTTGATTACCAAAATTGATGATATGATGACACAGACCAATAATCTTGATAGCATCAAAGTATGTTTTTGATAGGGTATATAGACCCAGGATGTTGAGAGGGATGGATGTGTTCCACCCTGTGTTTTTATGATACCTGAGGTCGTGGGAGGGCCGTGCTGAGACACGCTCCCCATGTTGTTGTGATGACAATGGTCGGATGCCTACTAGGAGAGGCTAGGTCCACTGTTCAGCCGACGCTATCGCTCTCAGGTTCTTATGTGGTCAGGTCGGTGAAGCCGACATCCACTTCTATACTAGCAGAGGAAGGATAGGGAGGGTGCAGACATAGGTTAGGATGGGAGGATGTTATAGCTAGTACTGTGTTGGGTCAGGGGGGATCTACGACACCAATATTAGTAGTAGTAGGTGTCTCTTCCTTGAAAATAATTGATTGAGTAATGAACCTGAAAATATAACGATGTTATAACTTAATTCATTAATAATTAATAATTGATGATGCTAAAAAGATTACATGTTTGTATGTTAATTCGGTTAGGTATTTGCGATTGTTATGTCTTGTATCCATGAATGTCATATCTATGTGAATCATTATTATTTTGTTATTATATATATATATATATATATATATAGGATATATGATGTTTTCTTATAGTACGTGTATGATCTATGCATGCATTAGCCACGCATGCACACTTTGCACACGTATACCAATATCGGCATACCAATACTTAACACGATCAATAATGGTATAGGTTTTCATAGGTAAATATGTTAATGAAATAATGAATGTTAAGTTAACATATTCTTTAATGATAGGCGAACACTGTAATACGTAAGTGATCAAGTGTCGTAAATTAGAATAATCCTTAGAAAGTTGTCGTGCGTAGAATTAAAATGTTGTTCATTTACATTAACAAATTTTCAGGGTTGTTTAAACCCCTAAAGGTGCTTTGATTATGAATCTAGAGATAACATGCTCATGACTATGATACTTATGATTAAAAGCAAACAACTATAAAATGTCTTTAATTATTATTATTATTATTATTATTAATAGTGCCTCTTGTGGTAAACATAACCGATAGTTTAATTAGACAATTATTTCTATTATTATTATGATGATTATTAAGATCTTGTGTTAAACATAGTCAATTAATTAATTAAACAATTATTATTATTATTATTGTTATTATTACGCTCTTGTGGTAAATGTAGTCATTTGTTCAATTAAACCCAAGTGGAAATAACTCAAGTAAAATAATTATTAATCAAATACACCAAATGATTCCGTGTAGGTTAAACATGTATATTGAACTATGGAATATGACCATCAAGATATGACATGATTTATTTTATAATAATACTTATTACTATGATTACTAACATCGGATTCCGGATCAAGTAAAACAACTAAGATACTCACCTGTACACAAGATAATTACTAAATTATTATTTTATTCGACATATTTGATTTGAATAGGACTAGCTATTAAACCGCCGTCCCGTGAGGGACCAGTGGTGAACATTCCAAGAATTAATAAGTGCTAGACAACCAACTTATTCAATTCAACTTAAAAAACCTTAACTATTCGGATGCTCGAGATAAGGACAATTAAATGAATAAATGTATATTCATAATTATAATAATTTACTAGCATCGAAAATTGAAAGAGGTAGGTGAATGAAGTGTTTTGGGGGAAAGGCAGTGGAGCAAGGTGGAAGAAAGTAGGAGAAAAATGAGTATTTAGGGGACGTATCAAAGAGAAATGGGGGAGGATTTTTTTGGGGAAATTAGACTCTGCATCAGTGGAAAATGACGGAGAAAAAATTTGAGGAGGGGGATAACTCAAGGACGAGGATATCTGGAAATGAGGGAGAAATGGGTGGAAAAAAAGAAAGATATAGAATGGAAAGGAAGCTGCTCTCGGTATTATTGGTTTGTGGGCTCGGGGGCTAGGAAACCCATGGGTTTCCTAGGGCCAGCACATGATGAGAGCTGATCGGCAGGGTGGCACATCATTTTGTTAATAAAGGCTTGGATGGAAAGATGAAAGGTGAAGGAGCCTACAAGGTCTACGAAAAACTGTTGGATCTACTACAACTGCTGGTATTTAGATACTAAATTCATGCATAGTATTCTTGTCTAATTCATGCATAGATACAAAAATTCATGAAGTTTATCAAACGTGTACAACTCATATTTCTACATTAATATGTTTACAGTTCATATTTTTACATTAATAGAACATACATGGATATAAACCTGTAATATGATTAAAATGTCTTATTTTTATTAAAAACTAACTCAGAATGAGCTTAAGATAGAGAACATCACAAAGAAATGGACACAGTGCTCTACCGGTTAGGTAGAGCACTACAGAATGGTATTAGAGCCCTAGGTTCTAAAGCTGGAACCTAAAGGGGCCTTTTAGGAGAAAAATAAACATTATATGGAAGATAAATCAAAACTAAAATTTTACACACTGTAAAATAAATAAATTGATGTATAGTGTTTCTGTAAATTGAAGATTTATTACACAAGTAGAAATAGGTTCTAAGTTACAATGCACAGAATGAGTGAATATTTTGAGGACAAAATTATCCTAAAGACCATAAGCTGAATGCTAGTAGCATACCCAGCATTCTCTTCTATGTAGAACCCTCTTCTTTCATAACCTGAATAAAATAAAAAAATTACCTGCAAAAACAAAAAAAACAAAAGGGCATTACATAATGGTTCCAAATCTGGAACCATAGGGCCTACTTCGACCTACTTCAAACTAGTAAGTTAAGGAGAAACAAAAATCTTTCAAAAAAAAGAAAACAGAAACTACCTGTAGAGTTTAAGAACAAAAAAAATTTGGACTTAGTGCTCTGCCCGACAAGCAGAGCACTACAGAATGGTGCTCAAATCGCTCAGTTAAAGCACTACAAGAAGGATGGTTAGTATGAACATTGATATGATAATTTTTATTACCTAATTTCATATCAACCCTGTAGACTCTTCCGTATCTGCCAAACAATCATTCTATCTCTATCTGCCGAACATCATACTCAATGTTTCCATAATACAAGGGCTTCATCTTCACTGAGCACCAGATATATTTAAAAAGCGTTACGTGGAAACAAAATTAGAAAGGGTAAAAAAATAATCATAATAAGTGACTGCACACAAACTTTGGAATATATATTTAATTGTAAAAAAAAAAAAACGAATAAAATTGTGTTCAAACCCAAAGGAAACACATTATTTTTTTTTGTTAAAAGTTAAAACCATGGGGATGAAAACCATAAAATTCTCAAACTATTTAGGGTTTCTTGAATAGAACAAAGGACGATGCAAATGAAAAGATTTTTCCTGACAGCGTAGGGATGAAATATCTTCAAGTCAGGTAGGGTTTTTGGAACTGAAGCAAAGATAATGGAGAGAATAATAATGATGAATATCAACCAGACAGACATTAGTTTCTATAGACGATTGGAAATGCTTGTAGAAAGTGGAAAGCATGTTTCAAACATTACATGCTTTAATTTTTAAAATATAGTGTCAAATTGACATAAGCAAAGGCAAAAATTAAAAATTCGCATCAAAGAATTGCAGTTCGAACCCTGAAAACCATGACTACGAATAAGAATCTAGAAAGAAAATTACAAAACCTTCATTGAAGTCAATTTACCTTGAAAATGTTCCACTTGGAACAACGGAAATCCATGAAATACCTTTTCAAAGATCGTAAATATATATTTGGCTGTAGAATATGAAACGCTTTAGGGTTTTTTTTCACGCAATCAAATAATGATGGAGAGATAATGGGATGAGTATTCACCGGACAACATTAAGTTCAGTAGTGAAATGGAAATTGGGTGCAAACTTTAAAAATCGTTTCTCCCTCTTTTCAACTCAAAAAAAAAAATCACATAACGAATCTGAATAGCCCAAATACAAAATCAAATTGAGCCTTGATATGTTCTTTTTTGCGACTCATTAGCCAATGCAGCATCTTGTCGAGTCTCATCAAGGTTTGTCAAATAAATAAAATGTTCTTCTTCGGTATAAGTATTGGGTAGAAGCTCAACTACAAGTTTGAGTACCGAGAGATAATCCATAACCGATTTATCATATTGAGCCTTGATATGTTCTTTTTTGCGACTCATTAGCCAATGCGGCATCTTGTCGAGTCTCATCAAGGTTCGTCAAATAAATAAAATGTTCTTCTTCGGTATAAGTATTGGGTAGAAGCTCAACTACAAGTTTGAGTACCGAAATTTCACACTCAATAGGTAGGAAAACTTCTAGTCCGTAGACTAATTGAAAAGGCGTGAAACTAGTTGTTGTTTTAACTAAAGTTCTGTAAGCCCAAAGTGTGGAAAATAAAGTAAAATCCCAATTGGATTTATGATCTCCAACCATCCTATGAAGCATAGTATTCAAGACCTCGTTAATGGATTCGACCTGGAAATTAGATTTGTTAGTTTTTCATCATATAAGCTAGCATTATGATCTTAGGATCTTTTAACTGAGAGAATAACAAGCACATCAATAAAACATAAGCACATCACAAGAGACAAGAGACACAAAGAGTTTTTCTCGGGGAAACCATAAAGGAGAAAACCCCGCAACTTCCTCAGAGATAGAATCAACACCAAAACAGTAAAAGCCCAAAACAATAAGATGCACTTCCGACAGTAGTAGTCTTCTTCTTGTCTAGTCCCAGTGTATTTCCTTCCTCACTAATGCGCCACACTTGAGTGAGTGAGTGATGTTTGTTGCAAGTGATAAATAGAGAGGCTCTCACTCTATTTATATTCTTCCATTCACTTAAAGTGTACTCCAACATGTCGGCCTCACTTAACAATTACTTACTAGAGCTGACATCTCTAGGAGTGTCTAATAACCCTAGTGCCCCACCACTTGTGGGGACTTTGCCTCCTCCAACCAATAGGAGGGTAACACAATGGTGGGGACTACTGCCCCGACTTACAATGACTCACCTAGGGTCGACTTCACTAGGATAGTCTAATAACCCAAGGGCCTCACAACCGTGGGGACTTTAACCCTTGACCAATAGAAGGGTTACCCACAATGACTTGACATGACTTTCTCATTATATAAAATTCCCGATCGGAACATCGAGGCATGACATGACTCAAATACATTACAATACATCCTAAAATGAACATTGGGTTACAATAGATAAGAAATACAAGTGAATACATTTCGAAGTTACAATTACATCAACACTCCCTCTTAACTAGGAAGGTATTCACTCGACACAATTTATCAGCACTAGTCTTCTTATCTATATCAGCTATATCATGTCGTCTTCAAGTCATCTTCATCATCGGATATGGATCATCTCTCGATCTCGATCATCATGGAACATCATCACTGGCTATCATCACTGGATCTGGATCATCACTGCTGGATCATCATGACTAGATCTGGATCATCACTCGATTTGGATCATCACTGGTTGTCATCACTAGATCTGGATCATCACTCGATTTGGATCATAAATGTTGGATCATCATGACTGGATCTGGATCATCACTCGATCTGGATCATCATTGGCTGTCATCATTGGTGCTTTCTCATGATTCTTCTCATCACAGGAAGTTCTACAAAGCCAGCCCTTTTTCATGCTGGTTGTAGGCCTAGCCATCAGGTAGGTCTTTGCCCAACACTTACATCTGACCTACTCATCAGAAAGGCACGCCTAGCACTTACATCTGACCTACTCATCATAAAGGCATGCCCAACACTCACATCTGATCATATAGGAACCAATCCTATAATCACATCAGAAAGGCCCAACACTCACATTCACCAGCATGATAGGACATCACACCACTAACATCTGTGAAAAGGCTCAGCACTTACATCTGACCTACTCATCAGAAAGCCATAGTACTCACATCCATCTAGGCTGGAACACATCCTGCTCACAATGATGGAAGAGTTCTGTACTTCCATCCAGGCTGGAACCACATCTGCTCACAATGATGAAAGAACTCTGTTCTTTTCACCCAGGCTGGAACCACATCCGCTCACAATGATGGAAGATTTCCTCACTTTCATCCAGGCCAGAACCACATCCACTCACAATGATGAAAGAACTCTGTTCTTTTCACCCAGGCTGGAACCACATCCACTCACAATGATGAAAGACTCTCATCCAGGCGGGAACACATCCTGCTCACAATGATGAAAGATTTTTGCACTTACATCTAACCTACTCATTAGAATGGCATTCAATCACATCTAACCTGGTAGGAACTGAATCCTACACCCTCATCAGAATGGCCCCCAGTCCCAGACTGAGCTACCTGGTAACGGACCAGGTGCCTCCACTCTCCCGGAGAGTGGCAGTTGCCCTTACATCTGTCCTACTCAACAGAATGGCCAACACTCACATATGACATGAGAGGAACCTAATCCTTTAGCCATGACAGAATGGTTCAGCCCTTACATCTGACCTACTCCTCAGAATGGCTCTCTCAGTCCTTGACTAAGTGTTCCTGGTAACTGACCAGGTACCTCCATTCCTAGAATGGAAATCAACACTCATATCTGACATGGAAGGAACCAAATCCTCACACCATGACATAATGGCTCCGCCCTTATATCTGACCTACTCGTCAGAATGGCTATGGATCTCAGCACTCATATCTGACATGGAAGGAACTGAATCCTCTCACCATGACAGAATGGCTCAGCCCTTATATCTGACCTGCTCGTCAGAATGGCTTTGGGACTCATCAATTTCCCTTGGAGGAAACCTCGATATGGAGAACACCAAGCTTCTCCCTGAAGTACTCAAACTTCACTCTGACCAATGGCTTCGTCAACACATCAGCTATTTGTTCCTCCGTTGCAACATACTGGAGCGTCACTACTCCTCTCTGCACCATATCCCTGATATAGTGATACTTGATCTCGATGTGCTTCGACTTGTCCTGGAACACTGCATTCTCTGACAAATTCACACAACTCTGTTTGTCACAATGTATACAAGTAGCATCCATCTGGAGATCAAATAAATCAGACAGTAGCTTCCGTAGCCATACTGCCTCACAACTAGCTGAACAAGCTGCGACATACTTTGCTTCAGCTATACTCATTTCCACACAGGATTGCTTCCTACTAAACCAAGAGATCACACTTGATCCCATACTGAAGCAACATCTTGAAGTACTCTTCCTATCGATGGCACTGCCTGCCCAATCTGAATCAACATAACCCTCCAGGTTAATCTTCTGATTCGCATCATACTTGAGCCCATAATCAACTGTACCCCTCAGGTACCTCAGAATATGCTTTGTAGCAATCAAGTGAACATTTCTTGGATCTGTCAAGAACTGGCTCAAGGTGTTCACAAAAAAGGAAATGTCTGGTCTCATGTTCGTCAGCTACATCAATGACCCAATCATCTGACGATACATCGTAGCATCAACCGTCTCTAATGAAGCATCACTTAATATCTTCATGTTCGATGCCATAGGTGTGGTCATGCAGTCTATCATCCTGAACCTATTCAGGACCTCTACTGCATACTTCCCTTCTCCACACCTCCATGCCTAGAAAATAGTGCATCGACACATAACATGAGCATCACTGGTCTTTTGCCTTCAACCTTGAAGCAAAGGTTGGAATCCAATTTACTCTCAGTAAATCCTAGAGTCATCAGTAATCTTCCCATCCTGTCGTACCATGTTGAACCTCAAGATATTCTGTAGTCACTCCCTCTGAAGCGAAGCATCATACTCCCTCTATCTTCTGTGCTCTATGCACTGAAAAGATTCTGTACCGGAGTGACAAGTAGCTTCCTATGCTATTCTATGTGACCATCTAGTGTATAGACTTGCATCTTCAAACTTGCAGCAAAGGTTAAGATCTTCATCAAGCTCATCATGTATGTGTTATCCCATGGGTGTCTTTTGAACTCGTACAAGGCCTTCTTTAATTTGCACACATGATTATGCATGTCATGTGACTTCACTTCTAGTGGCTGCAAATATCTCTTCTTAGTTTATGTCTTCTTTTCATGAGAAGCCTCGTGCTACGAATCTTGCTTTGTATCCCACGATGTTTCCATCTACTGCATGATGGAACTACGAACTTTTCTTCAGGTCTCGATACTGCATCCTAGACATCATTCTTCTTCAATTGGTCTTCTTGGTTACTTCTTCATAGTTGGAAGATTCTGCATCAATGATGTCACTGCATTCATCATAGTATTCTTCATCTTGAATTGTCGTCACTTGTTCTTCGGAACAAGTTTCATCCTTCTTTGCTCACAGGCGATTATGTATGCGGTCTTTCCTACAAGTCAAATGCATTTGTATGGTTAGAAACATTTCATAAGGAATATTCATACTGGCAAACACTTATGCATAAACATATGATCATGCAACTGCTTTAGCCAATACAACATTCAACCATATCTCATGAAACTTTTCTAGATGCCTTCCATCTCTACCAGGACAACATTGAGATTGTGCACTAATCCAATATGTTAGCAAAGAGGTTTCATTCTAGATAAGTAGCAATGGAGAATTTGTATAGCACCATGAGCTACTTACCCATCACATGCATATTAGTAGTATACTGTCATTAATGCAAACATCCTATCATGCATAATACATCAACTGAATATGAATGAATGCATAACAAAACAATATCATGAAATGACAATTGAATACTTATCTTTATTTGTTTCGTGGGTAGACTCCTTCTTGAGTCTTCATCTTCATCATCTTCTTTATTCATAATAGCATCGTTTCTTATCCAAATGCTAACGTGGATAAGAGGTGCTTCAAGAGTTGAGTTCTTCATATTCCTCATCGCTTGAGGGATCTTCTTTGGATGGCGAGAGCTTGATCTTTAGTTCTCCCATCTTCTCTTTTCTTCTTATGAGTCGAGCTTCTTCTTCTTCCTAGATTCTGCTGAAAGTAATCACTTCCTTTTGGCACACATTCCTCGCATGAATGAATCATATGATCCTGGGAGGCCATTCAAGGTGGCCATCACCACTTCCGCATTCTTCACTTCTTCTTTCACTGCTTCAAGTTGTTCTTTGATTTGAGAGACCCTTATGACTGCATGGTCTCTGCATTCTGGATCTTCACATTCTTCAACTGGTTTCTTAAGGTCGTATTCTGATTTCTGTTCTTCCCTTCAAATAGCTTGGTCAAGGAAGCAAACATCTTTGGTGTCTTTAGGGAGACACTTGTAGTACAAGTTGATTCGTGACTGAATAAACAATGATCTTCTTGGCCTTGACCAAGTTCTTCTTGTGTAAGGCTTCTAGCCTCATCTCCCTCTGGAACTTGAACCTCTATACTCATGTAGGTGTCCAATCCATTTTCTTCAGAGAGATCAAATAATCTTATGCTTGAAAGTTGTGAACTTCACCAAGCTTATCATCAAGCTGATGTGATAGATCACTTTGAAATGAGAACCTCAAATGAAAATAGCAAAGGATTAGATCTTACCGATTTGAGGTGTCTGTCTTGGTTCCGGAGTTGGCTGATCTAGTGTTTGTCACATAAACCCTAATTTTCAAAACTTGGAATATTTCAGATCTGATTGGATAAACAGATAGATTGCTTCAAATGGAGCTGTCCAATGTACTCCTTTTCTGAAAACACTGGAGGGAAGCTCCCGGAAGAGGAAGCCCTAATTTTCCAATTTCTTCTGCAGAAATGCCTGTTACTGTTTCTGTGATATCTCCAAAATTTCTACTCCTCTATGTCTAAAATTTCTCATTGAGTTAACCTCACATGTTACTGATCTAACACCATAGTTTTCATCAGAATTTGTTTCACCATTTTGGATTTATGATCCTTTTCCCAAGGTGACCTGTTACAGGACTGTTTAGAACAACGAAGTTGTACGGCATGCCACATGTCACTGGTTCATCTTCTGAGTATAATATTCGAACCACCAAAATTAAATTCTGTTCCATTTCTGGAACAGCTTCAGGAATTCCATTTGGACCTCTGTAGCACAAGATATTGCAATTCTCCCCATGTGTCCTATTTAGGGATGAATTCTGGAAGAGGCTGGAACTTTAACTTGGAGGGATCATATCTCCCAGAATATAGAGAAGATGAGGCTGATTTTTGGACACAGTGTTCATCAGGTTTTTATATTTGGCTCCTGCAATTTTCAGCTTTGGAGACTTCTCCAACCTTGGAATATTACGAATCTACCAAAACTTATTAGTTTTAGTATTTAGAGTTTTTCCTAGCTCGGGGTCAAACTAGAGTTTGACTTTCCTGGAGTTTCACCCAACCAAATTTCTTGATCCAGGTATCTAAAATTTGGTTATGATGAGGAGAAAAATCCTATGCTAGTCTCACTCAAAAATTCCTCTTCTGTAGAAAGCCCTAATTTCCACATCGAAAATTGAAAATGCTCAGAATCGAATCCCGCTTCGACAGAAAGATGCACCCTTCAATGGAGAGTCATCCTAGCATACTTTTGCTGATGGATTGTGGAGAGAGAACCAAAAAGTAAGAAGCCCTAGCTTCTGTAGCTGCACAATGTCTTATTCTCAGGTTAGCTCTGATACCATGTTAGTTTTTCATCATATAAGCTAGCATTATGATAGGATCTTTTAGCTGAGAGAATAACAAGCACATCGATAAAACGTAAGCACATCACAAGAGACAAGAGACACAAAGAGTTTTTCTTGGGGAAACCATAAAGGAGAAAACCTCTCAACTTCCTCAGAGATAGAATCAGCACCAAAATAGTAAAAGCCCAAAACAGTAAGATGCACTTCCGACAACAGTAGTCTTCTTCTTGTCTAGTCCTAGTGTATTTCCTTCCTCACTAATGCGCCACACTTGAGTGAGTGAGTGATGTGTGTTGCAAGTGATAAATAGAGAGGCTCTCGCTCTCTATTTATATTCTTCCGTTCACTTAAAGTGTACTCCAACATGTCAGCCTCACTTAACAATTATTGACTAGAGCCGACATCTCTAGGAGTGTCTAATAACCCTAGTGCCCCAACACTTGTGGGGACTTTGCCTCCTCCAACCAATAGGAGGGTAACACAATGGTGGGGACTACTGCCCCAACTTACAATGACTCACCTAGGGTTGAATTTGCTAGGATAGTCTAATAACCCAAGGGCCCCACAACAGTGGGGACTTTAACCCTTGACCAATAGAAGGGTTACCCACAATGACTTGACATGAATTTCTCATTATATAAACTTCCCGATCAGAACATCGGGGCATGACATGACTCAAATACATTACAATACATCTCGGAATGAACACCGGGTTACAATAGATAAGAAATACAAGTGAATACATTCCGAAGTTACAATTACATCAACACAATTGTGGATAGTAAGGGGTTGAGTTTTCATGATGAAAACCCAACTTGGCACTCAACTCAACCATCATCTAATTACGGAAATGGGATCCATGATCAGTTAGTATGGCATGTAGAACTCCAAACCTAGAGATGGCATGATTAAATAAGAAGAGGGTGACAATCTTACCATCATTTGCATACGTAAGCATTTCATCATCCCATTTTGTGAAATAATCCACAAATACAATAATGTAAGCATGCTCCCTAGATGAGGTAGGCTTACAATGCACAAAGTCAATCCCCATTTAGTAAAAGGACCAATGACAATGACGAGGTGTAATGGAGCAGGGTGGGTGCACTTTTTAGGATAGAAAATATTATAGGGTGGGAATTTTTTAACCGCTTCATGGAAATCTTTAAAGATCGAGGGCCAAAAATACCCAGTGCAAAGAATCTTCTGAGCTATAGCCATCCTAGAAAGATGACCTCCACAAGCTCCATAGTGGAAGTCATTCAAAACTTGTTCAACCTCTTCCTGAGTGAGACATTGTCGAAGTAATGAATCAATACCACACTGGTATAGGGTATCATTTAGAATGAGATAATACTTAGCATGGTGTCGAATACGTTCATGATCGTCAAAGGATAAATTGGGATGAAATCATTGAGTCTTGAAATATATGATCAAGTCTCCATACCATGGATCGTTCGTGCTTATCAGGAATAAGAATTCATCTGGAAATAAATCATTAGGCTCACTTTCCATGAGAGAAAAGGGAAGGTTACACATCAACTCTGTGAATACTAATGGATTCTTAGAATTTGTCTTAGCTAATTTGAGATCAAATTCTTGTAGGATGACAATCCAACAAGAATGTTTACCCCCTAGTACTTGACGAGTAATAATATAGTACATAGGGGTTTGATATGCAAGCACGATAGTGGTGCGAAGTAAGATGTAGTGATAGAAACATTGTACAATGATGACTATAACCAAATCTAGCTTCTCCACATGTGAGTAGCGGGTTTCAAAGTCAAGGATACTCTTACTAAGAAAGTAGATCACATGTTCTTATCCATTCAAATCTTCCTGCACCAGAACCATACCGATGTTAGTAGTGGAGGCGACAATATAAATCATAAAATATTTTGAATAATTCAGGGGGTGCAACATAGGTGAGTGTGTTATAGAATGTTTCAAATTATCAAAATATCTTTGAGCCTGACCATCCCAAAGAAAGGGAGTGTTCTTTTTCAAGAGATGCATATAGACATGTGTTTTCTCTGTAAAATTGCATATAAAATGACAAAGAAATTTTTCCTTCCCTTGCAAACTTTGGAGTTTAGTAATGTCTATTGGAGGTGGTAAGGCCACAATGGAAATTGTTTTCAAGGGATCTATCCAAATTCCATCCTTGGAAACAACGTAACCAAGAAGGCGTCTAGTCTCAACACAAAAAACACACTTGTGTGCATTCAGTCGAATATGGTAATGATGACACTGAAGGAAAATGTGTCTCAGATGCCCTGAATGATCTTGTTGTTGTTGTGAATAAGCATGTAGGTCGTCCAAATATGGTTCCACTATGTGTTTTATATCATGACAAGAATAAGACATGGCTCATTGGAAAGTAGCTCCAGCATTCTTCAAGTGAAAATGTATAATGCGATAAGAAATGATTCCCCACATGCATATGAATGTCATTTTATGTTGGTTGAAAGGCAATATCCCAATTTGATTATAGCCAAAAAATCCACCCATAAAAGAAAAAATGACACTTCCGACACAGTTGTCAATGATCCAATTGATACAAGGGGTAGGAAAGTTGTCTTTTGGACAAGCTTTGTTCAAGTCCCGAAAATCGATAGAAACCCTAATAGTGTCATGTTTCTTGGAGGCACGAAAAATATTAGATACCCACTCGGTTAAAGGCACGGGGTAGATAAAACCAGAGTTTTAAATCTTTTCAACCTCAACTTTAATGGTTGCAACTTTCCTTGGGTGAACTTGGAAAATTTGTTTCCTAACAGGTTTGGCCATTGGGTATGTTTTCATCTCATGTATGACAATAGATGGATCAATCCCGGACATTTATTCATAATTCAAGGAAAAAAATCACATAATTCCTTAAAAAGAGCTCAGTATTCGTTAATTTCTGTTATCGAATAGTTCTAGCCTATATGAACATGTTTGAAAAAACCTAGATTTTTCGATGTCGACGGGAATCGTTTTAGTGATATTACATAAATTCACTCCAGAATCAACATCTTGCAATAATACATGCTTTTTTGAATACTCAAAAATATCAGAACTGATTAGAGAAACAAAATCCGAATCTATTGAATTGGCATTAGGAAGAAATGACGATCAATGATGAGAATGTTCCCATAAAGTTTCATCCAAACTCATATCATCCATAATAGACTCATTCGATGGAAAAGTATGTGAGAGATAATCCACATTTAGAAGAGGGGAACCTAGCCAATAGGGAAAATGGTAAGGATTTGATGCTGCCAAATGATGATCATCTATGTAAGCATCAGAAACATTTTAAATGGCATCATACAGGGCTTCGTGTGGACTTAGAGAAGGAAATTCAGCAATCCCTTTCCCTTTAGACATTCCCTCGGTCATGGATGATATCATGTTTGCCATGGAAATTTCCATACTAGAAGGGGTAGAAGTAGATGGAAGGAATCCCATGAGGGATGAATCTTTAGAAAGTCCAACTCCTATAGATTGATAGGGAGGGGATTACTAAACTAACATTGGAGCATTATTTGTCTTGGTAGCAATAATGTCAGGTGAACAGTAATTGAGTTGATTTATGGTCACAATTTTCCCTTGATGTGGGAATTTGAGTGTGTGAAAAACTGGCGACGCAACCGTCATAACATAGAACCAATTCCTTCCTAATAACAAATTGTAATCCAAAAGGAGCATCGACGAATTCTACCTAGGTAGAAATGGTTTCCCTCCCCAGCTCGATGGATAATGCCGGTAGCAAACCATGAGGTTGAAAACCTCACCTGTTGAAATATTTTAAGGTGGTTGGTGACTTATTAATCTCAGGAGAACCAATGGATCTCGAACAAGACATCGATAAGACTGAGGTGGAATTCCCTTCGTCCAATACAGTCCGATGGAATTTCCTACCCACTACTCTATTTGCAATTTGAAAATCGAGTTGATGGGATAGCCTCGATTTATAATTCTACACATTAAAAGTGATCACGATGGAATTCTCAGGATCGAAGGGCCTTAGGGCTGAAAAAAAACTTCTTCTACGGTGCAGGAAAACTTTGGAGTACCTCCAACGTGGACATAGGGTAAGGTGCTTGGGAGAAATCTTCAGCAAACTTATAAAATTGAGTAGCTCAAGCACTATGATTGAAAGCGTTTTTATGGATTGTACTCTTAGGAGGACACAATACTGTGTCAAAAATAGGTTTCTCAATAGTGAGAGGACCATTAGAAGGAGGTGGAGGAGAAGGGTTGATAGGAGGAGTTTTCTCAGGAGAAGCACCTTCATCTTTCTTCTCATACGGTTTATCATATGTATGACTTATAGTAGTCAATGCAACTGTCTCGGAGGAAATCATTCGAATGTATTTAGTAGAGGAAGAGGGACTATGAAAATATGTATGGTCAATCAATTGTTGCCATTATGGGAAGGGGTCAGTTAACATTGCTGGTGTGGGGTTACTTTTCAAAAATTTATTGATCTGTTCACGATGAGGACACTCCTTTTTGAAGTGGTCATCTCCACACAACAAACAAGGATTCTTAGCCTTTCGTTTAGGTTTGGTATCATTCTCTAGAGTCACTACTTTGGTACTCTCTTGCTACTTTCCAGGTTTATTATTTTTACCTTTTCCTTTCTTTTTATTGCTGGGTGTTTGCGATGACTGGATGTAATTCACCTTAGTGGAAACCGTAGGAGTGGAAGAAGTTGTAGTTGAATTAATTGATGGCTTGGATGGAATGGCTGCAAAAGGAGGTTGGATTGAATCGACAATACCATCGACATGAGTCTTAGCTGGTGGATTGGTAGGATCAGTGCTGGGATGAGGATCATTAGGAATAAAATTGTATAAATTCCTAGACTGAGAATATTGACCCCAAATAATATCCTTCTCTTCTGTGACAACACCTCCCATAGACACATCCCGGGAAATAGGCGAAAACAAGGATTTGGTGAACCAATCAACCAAAATTTGATATGGAATGAGAGGTTTGATTAACCTTCAACGTCTCTTCCACTCATGGATATGATCGGATATGTGAATAGAAGCATCCAAAGAGAGGCCAAAAGTTCTGTACCAGTTTCATACCGGATAGGTAGTTGGAAATGAGTAAGAAACACTATTGGTAAGGAATTAAAATACACAAACGAGTGCTGTGAAAGTTCGATATACCATTTTGCTGCCGTGTCGGTCAATTTCCTTTGGAAGAGTCTCAATCATATAGAATCATCCATTAGGGAGTTAGATGAACACCACAAATGGAAATTCATCACATGGTTTTTGGGATCTTCCCCTTGTTTCCCATCAAAATTTGGAATGTATGATGGTAGTTTGACCGGAATGGTAGGACAAAAAGGGTCATGTTGAATGGGATCATTTATTAACTTGGACAACTCAGGAAAATCCAAGGTATCCAAAAATGGAAGTTACCGGTTGGGTTGTGGGTAATTGTAAAATTGATAAGGTAAGGATACCCTTATAGGACCAAAGGTCTATTGAGGTTGGCAATAAAACCCAACAAAATGTTGGTATTTAGGAGAATTTTGACCCATAAATGGTGGTTGTACCCTGTTAGGTCTGGCTTGAAGTCCATAAGTAGGTTGAGCCCACTGATTGGTAACTCCTCCATGATATGGGACATATAAGGGATTATTTTACTATACCCCACTAAGGTATTGATTAACAATGTTAGGTTGTTGAGGAGGGACCCAAGTTGATGTAGGAGGTTGTGAAAGCAGGACCAATAGGAACAATACCAACATGACCACTAGGTCCAACAACTAGAGGGGAGGCTGTGGAATATTATGAAATACATGTACATAAGATCCTCTAACTACTTGGGATGTAGGAGGTAAAAATTGACTTCCAACATATCGGAGGCATAAGAGTTCCTCCCATATGAGAATTTGACAATGGATTATGAATTTACTGTGGCACTCTTGTAGGAGTGGTAAGTTTAGGAATTGTTGGTGTAGATGGAGCATTTATTGGAACAACACTAGAAGGAATATTCAATGACCTACCTAAAATATCACTAGGAAAAAAAGGTAGGGAAAAGGTCTTCTAGAGTTTGGGTTAAATCCATAACTGATACATTTACGATACTAGCAGTACCAAATTGAGAGATAAATTTACTAAGGGTAGTTTCCAAAAATGGAGCATTAGGTCCAAATATAGGAGCTACTATTTCATCAGGCTGAAATTGATTGAGCCTAGTTCCAGGAGGAGTTGGGATGAAAAAGGATGCATTCCGAGAGGAGGGTGTCTCCACTAATGGTGGGACCGACAAGTCTGTTATGGGATCATTGGGAGGAGGAGAAAATTTAGCTCCTTCTTCCTCAATTGGAACTCCTTCTAGTTCATCCATAGAAGCACTTCTTGCCTCATAATTCATCTCATTGTCTCTTTCCATGGGAGGTTGAGTAAGAGGATTTAAAGGATTTTTTAGTGATAACACTTGTAATGGACGGGACCTCCTCCACGAGAAATCATCCAATTTGTAAAAGTCAAACTAATATCAGAAAAAAAAAGCTCTATCTAATGAGGTGAATCAAATGCTACTCAAGCTAAAGAAACATTCAGAACTTGTGATAGGAGTGGTAAAAAATTCAGGATCCTCACATGATTGTCCAACCACCACAACTCATTATATACCGCAGGTTCCAACAATAGAGTGTGACAAGAGGATTGGGACTGTACCCTTGCCTGAATACCTGGATGATATGTGCACAGTAATCTCCCTAAGTGTTGTTCTTGGTGTATTGCAGTGACAGGATGGTCGAAGGTTTATGCTCATATGGTCTCAGGATCCATAAGAGTGTCTCCTGATATACGTAAGGTACGTATGAGCTCCACTCTGTAGTAGTGTTGTCTAATGCACAACCAATCGAAAGGGGCCTTCTAATATACCACTGAGCACATGAAGTACCTTTCTATATAACTCAAGGGTACATGAAAAGTCATTCTATATACCAGTAAATATGGGGAAGAACCGCATGATCCTTGGGATGCAGTGCAAGAAAATAATGACAACTCCTACTTTTAAAGAAGTTGGAACACATCTCTAACCTATCACACCTTTCTACAAATTTTAACCTAAGACTAACGCTTGATTTTATCTTTTGCAATTAGGTGAATGCATGATGTGAGTACTGAAAAGTAAAACCATGCAAAATGCTTATTCAAATATTTTTCTTTCACTTTTCGCAAAATTCCTTACTTAAGGAAGAGATAGAGGTTTGGTTCCTACTTATCCAAAATGAATAAATCCCAAGCAAACAAATATGGAACTATATTTTCAGACCCATTGCAAGCATATTATGACTTCAAAAGATTTTTTTTTGAAAAGTAAAATGAAAAGATCTCTTTTAAAAGAAAGACTATGATAACTACTTAAAATACTATACTTTGCAAGCTTCTTCAAAATGAAAATAAGATGCAATCAACACACTTTTATTTTTGTTTTAGAGGAAGAATATATAAGAAACAAACATAATGTAAATACCTGAAAGTATATAATACCAATCAAGTCCTTAACAATTAAAATATATGCTTAAAAACTAGAACTTTTCTCTCAATTTTTTCAAAATCAAACAATGAAAACAATTTTAAGTTAAGCTATGAAGAAAATAAAAGTAACACTACTTTCTTTCAAGTTGACTGAGAAACGTTTAGAGATATGAATACACACTTTCTTTTCAAATTTCTTCTTCAACCAAAGATAAAAAAGACAAGAAGCTCATAAACCAATCAAACTAGTTCTTGAAGGTGTAACCTAACCAAGCCTTACACACTTTCCATATTTCTATTTATAGATGAAACTATCATAATTCAAGCCAAATCAACTTTAGAAAACCAAAATACAAATGCCAAACTTCAAAATCAATATTGGGATTAAAACCCTACCTAGCACTACTGTTTGATAGCAGATTATAGAGCATTACTAATCCAACACCACGCTTTTCCAACATGAACAGAGTGGTGGCACTGCTCTCTATCCACTGGATTAATGTGGTGGCACCACTTACTACCTATGAATAAGGTGCAATGGTCGCCCTTACAAAATTGCCTAGGTGCGGTGGCCCTTGTAGATTTCAAAATAAGACACAAAGCAAAAAAAGAAGATGTTAATATTCAATAACTGGAATCAAATGACAATTATTAGCAAGGAAATGAAGCATATAAGGTAGATCATGACATATCTAAGAAAATCTAAGCAATTTCAAATAAAACCTAGCTAATCAACTAGTAGATCTGATCAATTTAAGAAATTGATGATTAAAGCAAGGCAAGAACCAAGAATAATGAGAAGTTCTAATATTCTGCTGACATAACCTGTTTCCCTTGCCCGATACACTCAAAGATAGAACAAAGAAGTTACAACAATTAAAAGCACTTCCGCTAAGATCAAATAGATGTTTTGAATGAACTCGTTTACCTGTCACAACTTGCAATAGGTTGTCCTTTGGAGTGTTTGATCTCCACAGATTAACCTGCAAAAGTGCACAAAAAAGCACACACAAGATTAAAGTACCAAGTTCAATCTATGATCTTCTGCTGATGACTAAGGAGTTCAACAATGAAAGTAGTGATTGATACACAATATCATTCATGGGAAAGAAACTTTTATTTTCATAAATGTAATAGAGAGAGAAATTACAAACAAAATCCTTAGTGTTGAGAAGTCTCTTCTCAAGTAAAACCTTGCCTCCAAAACTTGAAACTTGTCTACCAAATGCTCACAAAGTATTTTCTAGATTTGGATAGAGTTTTGATGATGTAACATGTTCTTCCTCCCTTTACCCATGGGGGCTGAGCCAACATTTATAGACATGGGAGGATAGGGATCTCATGGGTGAGGTGGAGGGAATATCCTATAAGGATGGATCTTGAGCCCATGTGGTCTAGAAATCTGGGGATGAGGCTTCCACGAAGCCAAGGTTCAAGAAGCCTCTAGAAACATCTTTTTACCTTTAGAACTCGAGCATCGCTCTTTGTTGACAGAGATATAACATTATCCAAGGAGCATCGCTCATTGTATGAATTTAAGTAGTAGTGACACTGCTTATTGTTCAAGGAAAAAAAGGTGTTACACATAGGGGTAACACACATTTACCACAAGGAAAGTGTGGTGGTGGCCAAAGGTATGAGATCACTGATCTTGGCCCATTCTCAACTTCACAACTTGTGGATTTGAGGAAAATACTGATACTTGGGTCTCATTATATAATGATGACGAGAAATTTGTGTAACATGTACAAGTTTGTCTATAAGCATTTATTACCATCTCTTTCTCCTAAATATGATTTAAATATGGCCCGATTTTAACAACTTTAATTATCATGTCCCAAATGAGATGTCTGGTTCCTTGCATTGGCAATTGTTTAGACAATTGCTTTACTAACTTCTCATTTCTATCTAGCAACTCATTATTTTTGTTCTCCAATGCCTTTCTCTCCTGTTGTTTCTTCATGATTGCATCAACTAAATTTTGATTACGACTTTTTAAACCAACAATTTCTAAGTCCTTTAGATTCACTTGGGACATAGCCTGTACAATAGATTCTGTAAATTTTGTTTCTGCAATACGCTGGACTATTTGTACTTCATATTCATTGTTTTTTTTCTCTTTTTCTAAGATCAATTGATTTTCATTTAAAACATTAGACTTTACAATCAAAATACTTTTCTCTTTTTCCCATTGATTTTTTCCCTCAACAAGCTTCATTATCTTTCCCTTACTATCACTCAACTCTTGAGTTAGCAGTTCTTTTTCTTTTTTCGAATTCAGCTAATTCAGAATCGTGAATTAGATGGCTTGAAGGGATATTTAATTTCCTTTTTAACAATTGAATTGTATTTTCCTTCTTAGTGAATATCTTATGTGTCACTTCTCCTTTATTTGCTTCACTGTCTATGACCACAAAGTCTCCCTGAAGATTCTGTATTTGTTGTTGGTGCACTTTGTTTTCCACTTTATCCTGTCTCAATTGATTTTCCATTTTGGACATAGTGGATTAAAAATTGGATACATTAAGATTAGATTTCATCAAATCACTGTAGATAACATCCCTAGTCTGCTTATGCAAGTGAATCATATCAGACACTGGGATGGCCTTCAAATTTAATCTCATCTCATCTATTTTGTTCTTGGTGGCAACTGCTAAATTTAAAGTATTATTGGTATGATACTTTAACAATGACCAGTGAGACCTCATTTCTTGATATGATCCTAACCGTTGAATACAATTTTAAACATTATTTTAAAGAGATCTCCTTGTCCTTTTTATACTTGTCATACAAATTAGCTTTGGATTTAAATTTATTAGTGGATGTTTCTGATACCTCTGAAAATTCATATTCTTGTATCTCAAATGTTGGGATTTTGACCTTCCTTTCTCCCTTGTCATTTTCAAATTCACTTACCTCTACCAATTCTCCCCCAGAATCATCCTTTTTCCTTTTGGATGCTTTTGAATTTTCCTCTTGCTCTGTCTCCATGGCTTCTGAATAAGTTCTCTTACCTGCCATTTCTACTTTGCTTGTGACATGAGTTATTATTTCTGTTGATTTTATTATAGTCAATGGATTTTCCTCTAGAACCTTCGCATCCTCCATTTGTGCTGGGTAATCCATCGAATTAGTTCTTTTAGTTAATCCTTCCACTTTTGGATGCTCAAATTCCTTGTTCTTGTTCAATTGCCTCCTTTGTGAAATACCATGGTGTGGGTCATAATTGATTGCAAAGGATTTCTTGAAATTCATATCCATTAGTGGAATTTCAACTACAGGAAGTGCAACTTTGTTCTTGATAATGAGTGGCCCAACCACCCATGGAAACTTAATCTCAGAAGTCTTCTTAAAACTAATAAAATTTTCATTCTCCATAATTAGCTTCTGTCTTATAAATTCTAAAGAAAATATTCTAGGGGCCAGGAATGTTGGAAATATATATGGTTCATGGGTAAAACCATATACCCAGATTATAGTATGCTCTTCTAATATGAACCAATCCCCTATCCTTCTATGAGGAGCAAATTGTAGAGCCTCCTACATCTCCAGTATTGTAGATCCTCCTGCATCTCTGGTAAAATTCTGGGCAATTTAGTTTGAAAGAACACTTTATATACTTCTCCCATCAAAAGGTTCATATAATTGAAAAAATAATCACTGATCTTTGGAGTAAGTACCATTTCTGGGAGCTGCAATTTTTCTTCATTGAAAAATAGGAACATTCTAATAAGGTATGTGTTAGAATAATCAACCCATATTTAGCTACCTTAGACATTATTTAATCCATTTTAGTCTTGTTTTCCTAGTTTCCAATATTCCACTCTATGCAAGTTGTCTTCCAGATGTCCTAGAAGTCAAGCTTGCTAAAACTGATTCATGGAGCACTTGGGAAACCTCTTAGAATCCATATTTAGCATATCTACTTTATTCTAGATCCTCCCTAGCGCATATCTGCTTTTTCTGCTAAGTTGCCTGCTTTATTGAGATTTATGGAAAAAATGTAAGTAAGACTAGGTGCAGTTGACTTGTTTTTTTCCCTCTTCCTCTTCCATTCTTTTCTCCTAATGAAAACATGTATGAGTTGTCTTTCCATCACTTATTATCTTGCCTACTTGACTTTTCCAATACGTGAGCCTCTAGGTAGATTTGGAAACTGCTTTATGCACCTATGGGGGATTTGACTAGATTTAGTAAGCTTGCTTTTGACTATTTCGAATGGCATCCTTATGCATTCAAATATCTCATGTAATTATATATTGCAGTAGTCTATGACTTCATAATATTGGCTATTGTACACTTATTCAATACAGATTAGTGTTATGCTCCAATTTCAATCTCCTTTGTGCGTAAATTTGTAGGTTTGATTAGCAATTTTGTGAGTGAAATTGTTCTATCACTTGGGTTCAATTTCCATATGGTATTAGAGCCTTTGTAGATTGATTTCTCTCCTTCCATATTGCTATTGCATGTTCGACATCTTGACTGGGAGCATTCTGCTGGTTGAAGGGCACAGTTCAGAGCTATGGATCAATCTCAGAAGATCATCTTGACTCCATTTAATTTCTTTGAATGGAAAGCAGAGATGGAGATATTGTTGAGAGCGAAGGGTCTCTACAGGGTGACTATGGAAAAAAAATTAAAAGGTGATATAGAAAAAAACATGTAGGAACACTTCCCTATGCTCATTTTTGAAAAAGTTGGAATCCAAAACAACTATGTCTCATCCGAAATTGACGAACTTCTCTGCTTATGTTTGGTCAAATTAAAGTTCTAGTGATCCAAAGTATGATATGAATGCCACCCAAAATATGTCTACTAGAATATCTAAAAAGATGCATGATTTTAGAGAAAATATATCCAAGTACACACCAAGGTCTGTCCAATTGTTGGAGGATAACAATGATTTCTCCCTTCTTGTGAATTTGTAAAGTAAATATCAAACTTCTTACAACCACGATTTGTATGGAACTTAGCCGTATTCTCTACCTATGCATGATGTTGGAACTGAATTCTCATTTTGTGGTAATCATTTTATAATTTCCAAGTCTAAGATAGATGCTTCAAATTTTGGGTTGCTTATCCTTTCACATGTACTTGTTCCTCCCAAACAGTGAATAACACTTATGCAATTTTGTGGTCCTACAGATATTGTTGGTCGAATTACCTGAATATTGTTAAATACAAGCATATCATTTGCATTTATAGTATGTGCATGAACCATTATGTTTCTATAAAATTCAACATGAAAAACCTATTATAAATGGTCTTCCATGCACTCATGGGAACATTGTAGGGTTCATAAATAGTTCTAGGTGGTATTTATTTTCTACAAATTGTTCATTTGAGGAAGACTTCAATGACTAGGAGCTATTTTTGAAAAGGAAAGAATCCAATTTTGTTGTTGTACATGCAATACGTAGTTTGTCTCATGGTGACGAGCAGTAAACTATAACTTTTGTAGACCACCAATTTCTCGTCAAAGACACCTTACAATGGGATTACCCTTAGACGTTCCCTTGGAGTGTAAGATAAAAATGCATTGATTAATTGTATATGTTAATTTTCAATGGGATTGATGCTAACGTATTACTCAGTTTGAAATTTTGTTTAATAAATTGTTTCTTTTGTCCAAAATAGGGGACTTTTTCTAAAATCCTCATGTGAGTCATCATACACTCAAAGATGTTCTAGCACACCATTATTATATTTTTAATTATCACGTCTAAATATCACACACATATTCATGGATTGTACTACCTTTATTGCTAGCTCGGATACAAGTCTCTTGTTTGATTAATTGTATTTGTTAATTTTCAATGGGATTCGTGTTAATGTATTGTTAAATTTTCTCATGGGGTTAGAATAGGCGGTTAATGGGTGTATTGTTAAGGATCCCCTTGAATAAGGTTTATTTTAAAATGTATTTCTCAATTTGGAATTTTTAAATTTAATCAGGGAGTGATGTCAATCTATCACTCAATCTAAACGTTTTCTTTATAAACTGTTTGCAGGTTAACGTTTTCTATTGGTAATGATTCTCATGTTTCTGTAATAATTCTTTTTTATAATGATGGATCAAATCATTTGCATTGTGATTACTAACATCATTGATGTAATATTCAATATTTTTGAAATCAAGTTTCCGATGATGAGTGACCTGTGTATCGTCTTCCGTTGCACCCCAATACAATGTCAAATTGAGAGAAGGTTGAAAAAAGAGAACTTGGAGAGGAAGCATACCAAACATGGTTGAATCAACCACCTATTCAATTTCCACTACATTCATAATCACCAATTAGGAACTCCTACATTAATAATAGTTCTTCACATGTTGGTAATGGAGGCAATGAAGTAGAGGTTGGTATGGTTGAGTTATTACAGTAAATGAGTTCCATGGATGCAATGTTGTTATATACATTCCATGACAATGAGCTAGGGTATGACTCTCATAACATTGAAGCATTCTTTGAGATCCTAGAATTGGCTTCCAACGCCCCTCTCTTTGGACTTGGTCGGTCAAAGTTTGCAAAACTTGGGACAAAAATGTTACTATACAACTTGGAAGAAATGTATGGAATGTCAAATGTGTGTTTCTTGGCACTTTTGAGGTAACTGACCATCAACTACCTTATATTTTGAGTAATCTTGTCACATAATCAATAAAATTGAAAATGGTTGATTTTATGAACACTAAATGACATGGTGCATTTATATTTCTCAGTAAGTGTAGGTTATTTAAAGATAAGGTACTTCCACAGAGTAACTATTCACAACAAAATTCAAAATCTATAATTGATTCCATACGTATTGAATGTGGTTTTGTTTCAATGAATACAACAATGAATTAAAAAATTAACGTAATCAATAAATTCTTTCTTTACAATGCGGAGGAAACTCGACTGTAGGTCACATTGTATGCAAAGAAGAGGAGGAAATGAGACATTGACAAAAAATAATTTTGGTGGTTGCACGGTAGAAGCATGCATTTTTTAGATCATTTAAAAGAAAATATTCCATTGATTTATCCAAGAGTTTGGTTGCGGACCAAGTTAGAGATAAATATGGTGCATTCGGTCGTTACCCGCATGAAGAGGAGGATGCACTAAACACTGGGATCAAGTGGAACAACTCGGTAATAATCTATTTTTGTACATTTCTAACTTTATATTCAAAATTTGAACTATACAATTTCTGTTTATTAAATTAATGGTTGGGTTATTAGACATATGACACCATCATTTGTTAACCTTTTTTTATAGGTGCATTCGTTCCCATCGGTGTGGGATTATGGACATCATTTTCACACTAAGGATGTTGATGATGGATGTCTTACATAAGTGTATGTAGTGGATGTCAAGTTCGACCAATCTAGTCGTGCTAGACATTGTGATCGAAACCTGATATGAGGGTGTTGGGTTACATAAAAAAGATACAGGATATCATTCAAGTGGAATTCTCATCTTTCCAATATGTTATTTTTAGGTGCAGGTGGCGAGACATTTTCAACAAGAATAATGTAAATGAATATTGTGGTAGTGGGATGAAATGTTTGTACTTTAGAAATATTTGGGATGAAAGTAAAGAGCCTTATGTTTTCCCAAAACACTACAACCAAGTGTCCTTTAACTTGAATGTGTTGGATAGATATTGGTGGTTCACAATAAGACAGAAACCTAGATATCAACATGCTTATGAGATCAATAGTGCTATCATGCAAATTGATGAATATAATGACGGTGATGGTGATGGAGAGTGATATGTACATGTTTTATTTCATCATTCACAGATTGAGATGTTTTTTTTTTTATTGTTATCAGAACGGTCTAATTATATTGTTTATTTTCCATGTTATGACGTTGGAAATGTAAAGTTGATTACTAGATGCAATGTTTAAACAATTTGAGTTGGTTAAGTACATACGCATGTAAACAATTTGAGTTAATGTCAACAAAGAGTGATATGTACATGTTTTATTTCATCATTTACAGATTGATATATCAATTTTTCATTATTATCTTTGATTGTCTAATTATATTGTTTATTTTTCATGTTATGATGGTGAAAATGAAAAGTTACAGATTACTAGATGCAACGTTTAAACAATTTGAGTTGGTTAAAAACCAATATGACTGTATGGAATCATTGTATGTCATTCTCCATAGTTAGAGATGATCTTTCTTGATTTCCATTTAGATCATTATGGTGTGGTACGATTTAATGAATATATTAGACTTAGACCAAATTGTTTTAGAGGGTATAAAATGTGTTCCTTTAATGTGGACTAATGTTATATTATATAATGAAGATCATGAATAATAATAATAAATTTGGAGAATGCAACTTTTGGGTTTATAATTGAGAGATAAGGGTGTACTTTTAATTAAGTATTTGTTTTCCTTCCTATTAGAGATTTGATATTTGTATTTTAAA
>LPNX010411809.1:109628-145768 GCA_001517045.1 Pseudotsuga menziesii
AATCTTAAATGATACATTGATAGGTCATATTGATGTTCATATTTATATATATTTTTAATTGATGTTCATATTCATATATTATAATAATATTACATGTCAATAGTTAAATTTTTGTTATGATGTTTGGTTACACTATTGGAGGAGCTAGTTGGTGAGACGACTAGTCAAACAACCAACTAATTAGAGATTAGGTCGGCCGCATAAGGTCGTGTCGGTTGACCGAACCGACAGGTAGTTACATATAACTGTTTGTAAATAATATATATTAGGCTGTTGAGCTAGTTGAGAACTCGGTTCAGTTCTATGTTTGTATAGACCCTCACGATATAATATAATCTGTTATTCTTCTATCTATGTTCTTGTGTCTTGTATCTGTTATGTCTGTATGATTCAATGTGTATTATTGGTAACCCTCTATGATCTGTGAGATTACAACAATGGTTCCATTTCT
The DNA here is from genome assembly GCA_001517045.1 of Pseudotsuga menziesii. Classification (NCBI taxonomy): domain Eukaryota; kingdom Viridiplantae; phylum Streptophyta; class Pinopsida; order Pinales; family Pinaceae; genus Pseudotsuga; species Pseudotsuga menziesii. Next base: position 110,080 of record LPNX010411809.1, read on the forward strand.
GGTAGTACATATCTGAGATGACTATAAGCATATGATATCAGAATAGGAAATTAAGAACTCGTGGGAGCGTAAGATAGAAAATTATTTGCAGAATTATGCGAGGAGAAACAGATTAACCACTGCTCAAGTGAAGGAGGAATTCTTCACTGAAACTCATGAGAAGTTCATAGAATCGGTACCCCATATTTCGAAAAAACTTCTGGATGAAAAATCTAGAAGAAACTAAAGACCGAGAGCTGCTACAAAAACTGATTCAAGGGGGACGAACAAACTTGTCAGAGTGGTTTGAAAAGATTATAGACGAATTCTGTGAGGAGCAAGCCATAATAGAAATAACTTTGGTAGAAACCGTTCAAAAAAAATCTATATAGACCTTACCGAGCAGTTCCTGTGCTCCCTATTGACCCTATTGTTCAAATTCCTGATAGAAAAAGGAGTGGGTCATATTGTAGAACCTCGTCCATCATTGCATGAACCACCACCAAATTCTAACTGGGCAGAGAAACAAAAAAAGTGGGAAAAATTCATTGCCAAAAGGGAATGTGAATATTTCCTAAGTAAGTAAATAGAACTATCCAAGCTTTCTAAAGCGTAGGGTAGGCTATGGGGGGATAGCTGGTCATATGTTGGGGTAAAGTGAAGAGGATTCTAGTCGACTAAAAGGAGATACCATCACCAACAATGAAAAGTCAACCTAAAAAGGAAATCGAACGAACAATGATACACAAAGGTATGATGGATTTACAGAAAGTAGAGAGAGAGAAGAGGGTGAAAAAAGGGAAGAAAAAAGAGAACGAGCTATAGCACTACAAAGAGGACTGAATACTAGGGTAAGAAACCAGGAAAGAAATCCGTGAGAGTCAGGTCATGACCGACAGGAAGAAGGCATGAATGAGGAAGCATCACCCATGGAAGAAGAATTGTGGATAGAGCAGCGCGAAGATCTCCAAATAGATGTTCCCTAGGAGATAAGACCTCTGTCTCCAATGAATCCGAGTACCAGGATACAAGCCATTGTCAAAGAGTACCTACTACTAAGAGCTGGTGAGTTTGGTATATGGAGCCGACTAGACAACGAGGTAAATGATGATAATAATCTAGTGATCCATCGACCGGAAGAAGGAAACTGGGTCATACTTTAGGTGTACCCTTCCAATCGAAGTATCTACTTACTTTACCCGACACATGAAGGAGCACCCCCCCTGCTAAACACAACTTTGAAAAATACAGAACAGTCGGACCTGAAGACAAATCAGTGCAGTTGGACATCGACAGGAGAAGTTGACCCGAACTGACTGCTTGTCGGAGAAGAAATGATAAACAAAACCACCAACAGGAGTGAAAGTTCCGTTGAAAACATATTTGCACAACAAGACAAGCAAAAAATCCAACTACCCCCACCACTACCCCTACCACCGCCACCTCCTGGAGGAGATAGTGACAACGATTCTGACATGGGTCATGGATCAAAACATATCCCTCTATACGAGGGTGATGAAGATCCTAGACGACATTGGTTCATCTGTTAGTCAACATGGGAGGAAAATTAGGTTACAGCTGAAGATCAATAGATGGCACAGTTTGCTGGTGCCTTGAGGAAAAGAGCACTAATGTGGTATATGACCTATATCAAGAGAAATCCTCATGCATATAAAGCAGAAATTAAAGCGCAATTCTTGTCCTTCTTTAAAACTCCAGATGCACAACATTTGGCAGCTAAAAAGTTGAAAATGACATCTCAAAAGCCAGCAGAGTCTGTCCAAGAATATGACAAACGTTGGAAAGACCTACTCAGCCAACTGGATTATGTAATTGATGAAAAAATATTAATTCAACGGTTCCTTGTAGGTCTATCACAGAAAATTTGGCAGCACATAAGCTTGGAGACGTTCAAAACATATGAATATGTGCTTACCAAAGCTCTGCAAGTGGAGATGGACGAATATTTCCAAGCATATCCCACAGATAGTATACTGGAAGAATAACTAGAAATCATGCAGAAATCATTGAAAGAGCTGAACCTCAAGAATCAGGATATCTGGTGCACAAAATGTTCAACAACTGGACATGCTAAAGATAACTGTTGACAAGACATAAGTCAACAGGACGTTCAATTTGTTCAGACAAAGTGCTTCTGCGACATCTGCCAAGATCATGGAGAACACACAATGAAAGATTTCCCGTATCTCATGAAAAACAACAAAGAATCTTGGTGTGAAATATGTGAAGTAAAAAGTCATTCCACGACCAATTTTCACTTAAACTTAAATAACCGACAAAACTACTAAGCAGTCTACCAGACAAACGCAGTTGTGTAGAACAACGATAACAACTAGCGAAGCAATGATAAAAATGAACCGAATAATCAAAGATATGAAGGCCTTTGATATGAGTGCCGGTTCGACAACCATCATGGAGGACATGGAGGTTGAGGTCGATTCTCTGGGAATCGTGGCAATCGACCACGTTGGCCCATCCAGTGTTTTACATGCTATAAAGAAGGTCATCAATATGTAGACTTCCCATACAAGGATAAAAATGGTTTAAAATTTTGTACTAGCTATGGAGTCGGTGATCACTCATTAGAGGATTGCCCTACTATGCTTGATAAAATCAATAAAAAATAAAAACGTTAATGTCTTGTCGTGAGTTCAAAAACATGATTTAATCAATATAGAGAATCTGCATATAGTAACCCGACAAGGGACAAAAATTGGGAGTGATAATCCATGCATGAGTAAAATAAAATAAAACAATGATTATCCTAACCCAGCTAAACAAAAACAATTGTATAAAGACATGATGAATATATTTAAAGAATTTGCTAGACAAGAAGAAGCTGATGATAGTCGATAAAGCACAGTTAAGGAATTAATAAGTTTAGTACAAGATGATAAAGTGGTATCTCAATTCATTGAATTATTGTATAATATGAAGCATAATAGTAATACAAAAAAACAAACAAAAAGCATATGCAGTCTAAACTAAAAAGACAAAAGTGATGCCGACCCACTTGTCGACCTAGAAATTGAAGGATACCATGTTCGACAAGTTGTACTCGACTTCGGCTCACAAGTAAATATTATGACTCACGACACTTGCGAACAATTGGGTAGACCTTGACTATATGAGTCAATAATATACCTCAAATTAGCCTACCAAGGTCTGATCGAACCTATCAGAGTTTGGAGAAATGTCGATATGACAATAAAAGGAATATCAACCAAAGTCAACTTTGAAATTATTGACCCTAAGGAAGGATCCAGTTCCTTCCCAGCTTTAGTAGGTCGACCTTGGGGAAGAAAAATGAAAGCATCAATATCTTTACATAAATAAAGGATAAAACTAAAAGGGAATGGATAGAAAGTCATAGTACCTACCCATCCATCCCAAGGAGAACCTTGAATAGAACCTATAGATGAAGAAGTCGACATCTGAAAATTATATCAAATACAAAATAATGAATACTACACAGAACCCAATGTCTATGGCAAGCTTCACTTAGGAAATCAAGATTTAGTAGGATACAAGTCAGACGCATAATTATATGATTGGGAAGTCGAAAAATATGAGACACAAGCAAGAGGTTGCTGGACCATTCAAACAGTGCAGAAGAAACCAATCCAACAATGTTTCATAGTTTCCATCATCCCAAAAAATTTGAAAAAAAAAGCAGGGAATACCCTACCTTAAAACCAACAAATGTAAGTATCAAACAAATCCCAAGATACAAAGAAACATAATCACCAGTTATGCATATAGAACAAGTATCTAAAAACATTGGTTAACATGGCCGACTACAAAGCCTAGTTGAAACCTTCACAGGACAAGCTACTAGATGGTGGGATACCCATCAATCAAGATTGCAGACATGAACAACAAGTTGGACTTAATTTGTAGAAAGATTTAGAGGAAAAAGGATAACCAAGAAAGCCAAAATACCTATGTTCATCCAAGGTCAGGACCTAGAAGAACACATAAGAACATGTGAAAAAGAGTGGAAAAGACTTGGGTATAAAGACGAACGTACATGGCCACACCTGTTTCCATCGACGCTATTCGACTTACCAAACAAATGGTACAAAATGGAAGAAGCATGGGGTGAAACATTTCAATGGAATGAACTTAGAGAGAAATTCATTAAAGACTTCAACTTTATACCACGAAACAAAAAGTTAGTCGAAATTGGAAAACAAATCAAAGCGTTTATAGAACCGACCGGGAACAAAACCCTAACACAAAATTATGATCGAACGATAATAACATGTAATAATATACAAACCAAGACAATACCACAGTCAACAAGACTACAAATGGAAAATGAAAATTCGGAAGGGAAAAGCTTTCGATGGAAATCATACCATTCAGAAACAACAAAACCAATTCGCATAATACTTAAAGTCGAGACAACCGGCAAAGAAGATACCGACTGAATGACTGCAACAAACTTTCCTACTACATTTTCACAGTTCAAATAAGGGAGACGACCAATCAATGAAGATAAAGCACCAAAATGGTTAGATGCCAAAGTGAAAACTAAAGAATTTGACATATCAAACGATGATTGACCAAAAATGGCAAAAATTGGCGATTACTGGAGTGAAGAACAAACCACTGAAATAGTAAACGTACTAAAAAAATTCTAGGCTGTATTCACTAGAGACTACAAAGATCTCAAAGGTCTAGTCCATGAAATCAGAGAAATGAAGATTGAAATTAAACCTGATTCCCGACCTATAAAGAAAATGCCATATAAATTAGCTCATAAATACAAAGAGATAGTCAAGAAAGAGATTGATAATATGCTTGCAGTAGGAATTATCTACCCTATTAACCAATTGGAATGGGCAAGTCCAATGGTTGTACAACCAAAGAAACATGACCCGACAAAGCTAAGGAACCGTGTCGACTTCATAGAATTAAACAAAGTCACCTTAATAGATCCATTCCCAACACCCTATGCAGACGGATTCTTAGGTTACGACCAAGTACCAATAGCCAAAGAAGACCAGAAAAAGACAACATTCATATGTGAATTTGGATCATTTTCCTACAAAGTTATGGCTTTTGGTCTAAAAAACTCACCTACAATATTTTATAGAATTGTGGTCAAAACATTTCAAGAATATATCTACAAAATAATGGAAGTATATTTCGATGATTGGACAATATACTCTACGATGAAAGATCACTGCAAATGGCTAAGGCTCTGTTGCACCTGCAACAATTTCCCAAAATTCTAAAAATTTTAGGACCCTCCTTTACTTTGAATAAGTTGGTTTTCTTCCTGGTCTCAGTCTGGTGACTTTTGGTCTATGGATTTTTGGGAATGTTTTACAGCACTTAGAATTGATATTAATCGATCTGTTTTCCTCCTTTAATGCTTTAAAATGATCCCTTCCATTATCAAGCTCATCGTTGCTTTTTGAAGTCATTTTACATTGGGAGTTGAGTCATTTGTTCTTCTCGCCATTGCGGAGGTTTCCTGCTTTGTGTTTCACCGTTGCGGGTGGTTGACGATTCTTCACTGTTGCGGGTGGACTTTTGTTCTGAGTCGAAAGAGGATGAGTGTCTTTTTGGAAGCCGTTGCGGACGGGTTATCGTTTGGTCTCCGACGTTGCTGACCATTTGGGGGTTCTAAGGTTTCGTTTCCTCGCCGATCCATATCGATCGGAGCTTTTTACCTTCTGTTCCCTCCGCCGTTGCGGGCGGGTCTGAGTTTCGGTTGTCCGATGTAGAGTCTCCGGGTGGCCGATGTGAGTTACGCGCGTTGTTTTTGTATGCATGCCCACCGTTGTGGAGGAGTCCGGGCTCTTGGATTCTGATATAGGTCCCCACCGACGACCGATCTTTTCTTTACACGCTCTATTCTCCATTGCGGGTGAATTGATGCTGGGAACTATCCGCCGTTGCGGAAGGTCTGGGATTCTCGCCGCCCATTTCACTTTCGTTCCCTGCCCGATACTACCCGTCTCACGTGTGACTCTTTTGTATATATGGGGGCAGGGGTTTGGATTTTTTATTGTTGTTTTATGCCCGAGCTGTCATTATCCCCTCCGCGCTGTCGACCTTGAAAACCTTGTGGAGCTCTGTGCTTGTACTCGTGTCCAGGTGTCCGTTGGAAGCTCAACCGTTGTCACCTCATCAGCTGCACATCACTGACAGGTAGGATGTTTACCACCCTACCTCGTGCTTTTCAAGGTTTTGATTGGGTGATTTTTGCTGTGGTCGGGGTATTGCTAGGATTATGTCCCCGTAATCCCTTTTTTCGCTCACACTTGGAGTTTTCACCCACGGCTAGGGTTGCCATAATCGTTTCCCCTTGCATGTTGCGCCTACAGTTTGAAAGTTGCCGGTTGGGATAGCAGTTTGCGGTTAGAGGGGGGGGAGTCATTTTTATTTTATAGAGCCCGCATAGTATCTTTTGACCTCGACCATTTTGGTTCGCCCCGCGCACAGTGGATGAAGGCGCGGTGCAGGCGGCCGTTATGCCGCCTGCACCTGGGTTTTTTCCTCTGTAATGATGAGACCTCAAATAAGTTTGTGGTCGAGTTTTCCTCCACTGGTGTTTGTTTCTTTCCGTTTACCTGGTTGTCGAACCCCAACTTTCTCGCCCGCGCCATTCCACGCCATCCGTCGGTCTTGTTTCTCTGAAACCCTAGGCGGTTTGAGGGCTGTGCTACTATAGTATTGTGTTTTGAAGATAGCTGGGTTGGATGTAAGCGTCGTATGCAGAAAAAGAATGTTGATGACCGCAGTGTATAGCCACACTGATGTAATTACCTTTCCGCGAGCAGCATGAACTATTGCCATTTTTATCCTTGATAAAACCATGTCGTCGAAATGTTTGATTTTGTGAAAGATACATTGGCCCTTTGCTTTTAAGCTCCATACATTTGCATTGCAAGTTATTTTAATAGGAGAAAAGGCACTGTGAGATGGTGGCTCACTGTATTGCGTAGGATTTAGTTTTTTTTTAGTTAGGGCATTGTTGGATTGTGCGTACATGCATTGGTTTCTATGCCTGTTTTCACTTTAAATGGTACTCTGCATCTGATGTGCATACTTTGCTTCAATGTATTGCTATCTTGGGAAAATGGCATGTCACATAATAGTGTAGATTTAATGCTGTCTCAAACATAGTTGATAAGCTTGATATTATGCAACAGTGGTAGATTGTTCAGAACTGTGTGTGCTTCACATAAATCAAGTCATGAAATATTGCACCCTAGTCTCAAGGCATTATAGAGCTATGAAATGCTTGCTTTTGTTGCACAGATTATTATCATACTAGACATAGGATAATGGCACATTGCACAGTAGTGCATACTAGTTCAATTACTTCAGCCTGAAGGGATTATGTCTTAATTTCATTACAGTCATGATACACTTGAGAAAGATTAAACTGCTGCACAATGTTCGCAAATTCGAATTGCTTAATGTCATAATGTTATACATGGCAGGAAGAACTTACAATGTCCAAAAGGCAGAAAAAGAAGGCCCCTATGGCCGAAGAACAATCAGCAATAGAGGTCGTCACACAAACAGAATATATATATGAGGACACCCAATGTGTCTTGGGTGTTGAGCCTGAGTATAAATGGGATAAGATATACAGATTGATTTCCCGTAGGGAAGTCCCAGACATGGGTCTCGAAGAGGAGCCCATTTATGCCAACATAGAGAAATCCGCCATCATGAAGGTGGCTACCAGACCAGAGCTGTTCCCATGATCTGATGTTATGAGATGGATTCTGCCATACACAAACAGCAACACAATGCTTATAGGAAATGTCGAGGGTGAAGGCTATGTTGCATTTAGCCCAGGATATGTGGCACTGGCTTACCACCTGCCAGAGCCTCAAATCTTCCTGTCAAATGATTGGTTGGATAACCTCAGGATGGATTTGGTGGAAACCCTGAAGAGAATGCTCTTGCCAGGAAAGGTCTATCGACATAGAGCAACTGAGGATTATGATACAGCAAGCTTAAGAGCTCCTTACAAATTTGTAGCTCTAATGCTAAACAGGATCTTTGGTAGAGCCAGTGGCAGACTTTTCAAATTTGAATGGGTCCCCATTATGTTCCATGTGGTGACCCAAGGAACAATCTTCAACTGGGCCAGCCTCGTATCAAGTAGTCTCTCTTCCTGCGTAGCTGCAGCCTTGGGAGGAGGAGAAGCCTGGAAGAAATCTGAATTCTATATGAGTTCCATTTTGATAGACTGCATACTATGCAACCAGCCTTTCCTCGGCCTCAAGTGTGCCACAGTTATTACAGAGAAGTATGTGAGCATTTCATTATGCCACTATACAAGCTTATCTTCCGGAAGGAATGTGACTGCATGTTGGAAGATGCTATGCAGGTAATAGAGGAGTATGGAGATTATTTCTTGACCGACAATGGTATGTATATTAGAATGTATGGAGGCTCAAAGACACCTTATCCATTGCCAAAGTATGCAACGGATTATATAATCCATAAAGAGGCGGTCAGACAAGTGTTCATTGACGGAGTTCGTCATTTCCTATTCCAGCATAAGAAGGCTGCATATCCCCCTTTACCTTTCAAGTTAGGTAGCTGTAGATTCGCCAATGTGAAACAAGTTGCCGAATTCATCGAAGAACTAGGGAAGTTCCATTTTGGGGAGATGCCTTTCCGGCGCAATGACACTCATGGTAAAGTGGCTAAGCACTGCAAGAAGCATAAAGTGTTCTTTGAATATACCCATCATTATGATAAGGATGAATATGTTTTTCGGAGAGCTCCAAACATGACGGCACTCAGCAGAAGATTCAAACCAAAGAACCCCACAAAAGGTGGAAAAGGGACAGAGCAGGCCAAAGCTGAACAAGCCAGAGTTGAAGAAGCAACCAAAAGGATAAGGGAGGAAGCTCAGAGGATGGAAAAAGAGGCTGCAGAGTGGCTGCAGAAGGGAGAAGAAGAGAAAAGGAAAGCTGCCTAGGAAGCAGCTGAACTAGCAAAAGAAGCAGCCAGAGAAACAGAAGAGGCAGCCAGGCAAGCAGCCGAAGAAGCACAGAGAAAACTAAATGAAGAACTCCAAGGGCAGGAGGATGAAAAGATAAAGTTAACACAACAGTAAACCTCTGAAACACCAACAGGGCAGAGTCAGGAAGAGGAAAACCCTGAGGTGCAAATCCTTCAAGTACCTACTGCTAGCACTCCTGTAACCCCTATGCTCCAAATAGTGCCTTTTGTCCAAAAGAAGGGGGAAGAAGTCCCTGATTTCAGTACTGTATATTATGACAGGACTACTAAAATAATAACGAGGAGGACGGAAAAGAAGGTGGAGGCGAAAGATCTATCAGGGAAGATGGTCATAGATACAACAGTCATGCTAGGGATAGACAAAGATCCTATGCTCACGATAAGAGCCGGGGCTGCACTAATTGATGCCTCCGCTGATAACATAAAGAAGGTGATGATTGAATTAGAGTTAGCTAAGAAGACCACTGCTCAGCTAAAAAACACACTAAGGCAAGAAAGAGGAGAGGGTAGCAGACTTAAGAGGAAGTATGAACACGTGCTAAGGGAAATGGAATCCACAAAGGGTGAAATCCATGCCCTCCAGGTAGAGGCGCAAGCCAAGGAAACAGCACAAGAGGCTCTAGAAAATGCGCAATAGGAAGTTCAAGATTTGAAGAATGAAAAGGAACAGTTGAGGGCAAAAGTGGAAGACCTAGAGGCGCAGCAGTATATTATCTATGAATCCAATACTGCATACACCCAAGGACTGAAAGAGCAGCTGGCATCTTTGACTGCTGAACTGGAGACAACAAAGGAACAACAAGTCGATCTGTAGCCGTTTAAAGAATATATCTTAGCACAAAAGGCTAAATTGATGGAGCTGCAGACTGCTCTGGAAGAAGAAAGATGCAAAGTTCTTCAGATGGACAGCAGGTTAGAGGATATCATATAAACTTCCTCCTATTTCGTAGACAGGTCCCAAGATGTTATCGAGGTCTTGAACACCAGAATGGCAAGACCAGAAGATGATACCGAGATTCCAGGAGAGCTACTAGCCAAATATCATCAAACCCTCAGGAAATATCACAGCCTAGTAGATTTTTCCATCAGTACTGCTGAATACTTTAAGAAGGCTGTCCGAAGGACATAGGTAGCATGCGCAGAATATGTTAAAAGGTTCCTTAATGCATACAACCATTGCCAGACAGAGGCTGAGCTTAGGTTTGAAGAATTCCCGGATCATGAGACCTTTGTGGAAGTATTGCAGAAAAGACATCAAGATGCAGAGGTTAGGACGCAGTAGATTCAATCCATTGATGCCATAGTACTGAAGAATGAGGTGGGCCATGCAGCTATTAGCATACAAATTCTAGAAGACCAGCTTCGGTTGATCCCAGCAAGGATCGAGGCCATCAGGAACCGAGTCGACAAGTTTGAAATCAATATTCAATTCCTAGAGCCATGTGCATTTGAAGGCCTTGCCAAAGAAGCAGCAGCATGGAAAAAATTCCTAGAAAACCAAGCTAGGTCCTCCTCATAAAGGACCGGTCAAATCTTTATTAATGTAGTATTTTTTGTAAAAGTTTTGAGAAATGAAGCGTTGGGAAAGCAAAAGGTTGGGAAGCCCAAAGGTCACTTTGGGCAGCCCAACCATTTTTACCTTTTTGTATAAAAGTGGGAAGCGTAGAGAGAAAATGGGCTTTTTTCCCCAGTAAGACTGGAAGGTTATTGTAAGAAGAACTACTTCCTTTTGCAATAAAATATTACAATTTGCCTGTTGAAAGAAGATTGGTGGGATTTCAAATGTGTTTCCATGGATAGTCGAAAGATGAACTACTTTGTTTTTCATCATTGTATCCATGAATTGTGAGATCGTTCTAACTTTATGACCTATGTCTTTGTTTAATGATTTCTGATTGATTTTACGAAATTTCCACCATGAGTAATGTATGCTTGTCATAAACAATCGGCTATCTGGTTGTGAAATATCTTTCACTGTTCGTGCGTGTAAAAGTTAATGTCAGCTATCTGTAATTGCCTTTTATTATGCATGCACATCCACATTACTCATATATGTTAATTACAAGTTGGATCCCCGGGGATAGGATAGAATAGATAGATGGGTAGGCATATAGATAGGTAGTCATCTTTCCTCATTTCAGCATGTGTGATTTAGATGCATGGTGAGCCTAATACGAGAGGTAAGAACCTGCGCATCACATTGTGAATGCTCCTTGCATCCTTCACCACCCTGCATAATTAGTTAGATGTTTGCATTTCATATTTAAGTCAAAAATACAAATTCCGGTGGACTGGGCCGCAACCGGTAAAGCCCTTGTTGTTACTTTGACCTACGGTAGCCAGACCATAAAACCGGATGGATTCCCTATACCAAACAGTCAACGGGCTAGTTGGGAACATTGATTGGGGAGAATCCCTTACTGTTGTCACCTGCGAATTTCCAGGCCCCAACAGGCTCATGTTGGAATGATGCCGACAAATCCAGCTATCTATGAACATAAGGAAATGCATATTCCTAACTCCTATAGGGATACTATTAGAACACATTGTATGCAAAGAAGGCATCAAGTTCAACTTTGCAAAAATAAAAATTATCCTCGACTTAAAACCACCAGTGAACCCAAAACAAGTCAGGGTACTACTTGGTCATACAGGAAAGTTATAAGATACTATTAAGATATGACCTATCCATTGGAAGAACTATTAAGAGAAGATCAAGAGTTTTACTAGATAGATGAATGTAACATATCATTTGAAATGCTAAAAAGGAAGCTAGTCGAGGCACCCATTCTAAGGTTCCCGATTTGTTTGATCAAATTTCACGTACACATCGATGCATTTGGCCTAGAAATAGGAGCGATCTTAACACAACCAGTGGATGACAGAATGGATTACCCCATAGTTTATAGCAGCAGAAAACTAAATAAGGCAGAAATAAAATATTTGACAACAGAAAGAGAAGCATTAGGAATGGTTTTTGCACTACAGAAGTATAGACATTACCTACTATCCAACCCTTTCATCTTCTATACCGACCACCAAGCATTAAAATACCTTGTGAACAAACCATTACACCATGGGAGAATCTGTCGATGGCTACTACTATTCCAAGAATTCGAATTTGAAGTCGATATTAGACCAGGAAAACTAAATGTCGTACCCAACCACTTGTCACGAATTGACACAGGAGAGGAGCCTACAGGAGTTGAAGATGACCTACCAGATGCACACTTATTTTGAATAGAAGCAGTCCCAGCAGAATTAGAGGAAATAGCTCAATTCTTAGAAAATGGTCAAGCACCAGAGGACATGAGCACATAAAAGAAACAAATCTTAGATATGAACGCTGCACCATATAGCCTCATAAATGGATTTTTATATAAAATGGGTCTAGATGACATCCTCAGACGATGCGTATTAGAAAACGAAATAGATAATATCATGTATGAAGCACACTATGGATCGGTGGGAGGACATTTTCAAACAAACACAACTGCCAAGAAAATCCAATAGTCAGGGATATGGTGGCCGACATTATACAAGGATTGTAAAACGTTTGTGAGCCAACGCGAAAAATGTCAACGACTGGGTCGACATCTGCCTAGTCCAAAAATTCCCTTGATATTAGTAAACCCAAGTTTGACATTTGAAATTTGGGCCATCGACTTCATAGGACCATTCTCGACCCCAGCAAAAAGAACAGGTGCAAGGTACATAATAACCACAGTAGAATATGTAACCAAGTGGGCAGAAGTAGAACCTGTCGACACATGTTCCAGTGAGATAGCTGCTAAATTTATCTACAAAAATATAATTACCAGATTTGGACACCCAATAACCCTAATCAATGACCAAGGTTCACACTTTATTAACAAAACCATCAAAGCACTAACATACCGGTTCAAAATAGACCAATGACAGAGTACAACCTATCACCCTTAGTCGAATGGAGCAATTGAGGAATTCAACAAAACATGAACAACGGGTCTAACAAAAATCTACAACACCGACAAAGATGATTGGGACGAAAAGATACCTGTAGTACTATGGGATTACAGAACAACATACAAGTGTTAAACCGACCAAACACCATTCCGACTAGTTTATGGCCAAGAAGCAGTTGTTCCACTACATTTTCGACAGCAAACACCTATCATAACAGATATTTTACATGTCGATGTCGAAGAAGGCAGGAAGGACTGACTGATGTAATTAAGCAAGCTAGAAGAACACCTACTGCTTGCTTTGCAACATCAAGAAATCCAAAAACAGTAGCAAAAGGCTTAGCATGATCGCAATGTAAAAAAATTTTGTCAGTAGGGGACCTCGCATTACTATACAATAGTCGAGTAAAAGGAAAACCCAAAAAGTTACATACAGAATGGATGGGACCTTATGTTGTCGAAGAGATTCATGCCAACGGATCAGTCCGACTAAGGACATTACAAGGCATAATATTTCAGAAACTTGTTAATAATGCCCGACTAAAACGATACAAAAATTAAAACAAGTTAAAAAAAATAAAAACATAAATATAATGACCATAATTGTCAGAAAAATTATAAAAATCTAAAAAGACAAAAAAAAACCAAATAGAACCAACACCTAGGATGATAGGAAACTTCGAAAAATATAATAACCAGCACTTCAACAATCGACACCAAACCCATTGACATACCACCATCGACCACTCTCATGATAGACATCGACCAATGACCCTGAGGGTCAAATCACGCCTTCATGACTACGGTCAGAAGGAGCACCAAAATCAAAAGGATAGTAACGCAAACTCCAGAGACTGTGGTGGACCATCACTTCCGCCATTAATACATCCATCGATAGAAAAGTCACCCACTCCACCTATAAATACTCGACTAGAAAAAGATCATTTACCGTATTTTGAAGAGACAGAACAATTCAACACTCATAAAATTGAGAAACGAGAACCTGTAAGACAAGTCGACCAAGAGACCAACGAGATGGCCCCGAAGCAAACCAGAGCCGCGGCTACAAAAACAAAAGAACTGCAATCCACAGAAACCCCACTCATGAAACGACTAAGAAACATCAGGAACACTAATGTACAAGAAACCTCATGGGAAAAAACTTGGGCTGAAATCAAGGAATGGGCTTATGTCGACAAGAAATAGAAACCAGAAGCAAAGAAGATAAACCACAACTCCATTATGAACTTCATGAACACACCGTTCATGGCGAGTTTTGGAGGAACAAAAGAAACCTGATAAAATTCATTATCAGCTGATACCGCAAGGGAAAATTTTACTTCGACAGGCCAATAGAAATCTCTGGCGAATTCATATACAAGCTGACTGGTCTCTCAAACAAAGGTGACCCAGTCCCTATCGGCATAAAACAAGGACTGGTAGAACGATTAATGAGGACACCATCAGGGAAAAATTCAAAAGGGATAATGATCAGTCAAATACAAGCCCGGACACCGCAAATCGTGGCCAAAATAATAGCAACAGGACTCACCCCTACAGGTTGAGGGAGTGATTTGAATCTTGACATGCTAGAGGTAGTAGACACAATAACAAAAATAGGAAAAGTGTATAGATGGGCTCAGCATGTTGCCGACATGCTAAGAAATATTTGTGAGAAATGTCAGGTGTCAGGTGGGATCATAAGGTTTCCATCTCTGATAATTTGGATAGTGATGTACCACTTATGCCCAGTCGGGGACAAACAATTCCAACAACCAACAAAATTCCACATGTGGAGGTTCAAGCCATTTGCGTAGACTGGAACATTGAAATAATTAGCAAATGGAAAAGTTGTAACACCCCAGTTTTGACCCTGTTGCATTAAATGTACATGATGTATATATTGTAATGAATCGTGGTGTGGAGCTAAAGGAAAAATCCCCACCATTGATTTAGTTGTGTTATGTTTGGGCGAATGGAATCGTTGCCGATGGTATATCATGGTATACGGCATATATGAAGTTTTTTCATCATGTAAATATGTTGCTTTAATTAAATAACCCAACCAGCTATGTTCGCAGCAACTAAATTAAGAAGGGGCATGATTCTCATAAGGATAAGGGGGGGGGGATGTCAAACCTTGAACCAATGGGAAAAACAACAATGTGTCAGCTGTTAAAACCTTTTGACTTGCTCACCTCCCCTTGTCTTATCCAACTACCACCATTAAAAGTTCTGCTGTTAGTTGGGGCAGTTATGGCTAGGGAGTGGAGTGTAGCAGGACTGTCAGTCCTTGCCCACACGCACACTCCACCAGCAGGTTGAACCTCACATTGGCAAGGAAACAACCACCGCCATCACTCCATGCGGACTCTCCACTCTCTCCACTACGCCATTCTCTCCATTGTTGGTTCATCCTCACGTAGGGATGGTAGTTTTTTTCATCCTCATGTAAGGAAAAACGCCCTTTGTCTCACGCAGAGGAATTATTTTTCTATTTGGTCTCACACAGCCCTGAGAGGGAGTCATTTTGACTGTCATTTGTGTTTTCTACAGAGAGGTATTTGGTGTGTTTCCATCCATATATTGGGATCTAGTGTAAATTTCTCTCACACATAGGTTGGGAGGTTGATTTTCCTTCCCCATTGCGATCTGTGTAAGTATTCCCGGTGGCTTCATTGTTGAGAACGGACTGTTGTTTCCCCATGTTTCTAGTTGTGTCTGTTTTACATTTTGGGACCACTGTAGTTTGTTTTGGAGCCATTTTGGCCACGATAGGGCCAAGAATGACTCAGGAGTTGTTTTCCTTTCCCAAGCTGTCAATCGCTTGTGTGACTGTGTGTATGTAGTGGTTGGTATTCGGACTGTGTTGGGAGCAGGGATGGGGGATTGATTTGCTTGATAAACCTGTTGTGTTTGGAAACCACACAGACAGAGCTAGAGAGCTGGCTTTCTTCTCGACAACCCCTGAATAGCACTGGAAGGGAAGTTAGGGCATGAGGGACTGTGTAGAAAAGAAGGGACTGATTCCTTGTGTTGGGTGTGGGTGGGTGTCTTAGAAGTCAGGATGGTTCTGGTGTAGGTGTTCCTAGCTCTATAATGGGCTCACTATATTATCATTTAGCCTTTCCCAGCTCCTTGATGGCCTGATAAACCTGACCATGTTGGCTTGGCTGTTGTGTTGATGGCCTGATAAACCCAACTGTGTTGGCTTGGCTATGTTTTGTGTGTCCTTGGCTATGTGTAAGCCTGCTTGTTCCTTATTCCTTGGGGAATCATTCCCAGCTCGGGGGTGGCAGTGTTGCTGAGAGATTAAGGAGCACGCTGGAATATGGTTGGGTGGAACGTTGCAACGACGTAACTGGTTACAGGATGAGTTCTTTACAAGATAAGTAATCTTGTCTATTTTACTTCTACAATTATATTTATTGTTAATAAATTATGATGAACATGTTGAGTGAATGAATGTATGTTTACTTCAACTGTGTATGATAAATTATGCATCTTAGTATGTTTTATGTTCTAGCATTTAAATTCTTATGAATGCACATGTTCATGGGGCTAGTTTCCCAAATCGTAAATAGCATGGTAGCGTCCTCTTCACCCGTCGGAGGGTCGGGGACACTACAAAAGTACTGTTAGAAAACTGGTTCCAAAACTTAAAAATCCAGACAACCAGATGGAGGGTGCCTTAGAACATCCGAAGAAGTTTTCCGCAAACAACACCCATCCAACTAGAAATCAACCACACTGCAATTTGGTATATGCAGGGAGAAAAAGAAAAATCAAGACCTCTCGACTATTACCCAATAGTCGAAGAGATTTTCCAAGAGCTAGGTCGACAATCAAATACAAAAATATCAATACCAGCAAAAGCTAAGGAACTAAACCTATCAATTGAAGAACCATTGAATGACCAGGAGAAGGAGGAGGACTATGAACTTTGACTATATATCGACACCTTCGTGTTGGAAGAAACACCAGTAGAGGATACCAACAGACTACAAATAACAATTGTACCACCACCGACCCAAAGGGGAAATACACCGACTGAGCAGCAGGTAATCAAACCAGCTGAGAAAAGTATCAGTCCAACCAACCAACAGGAGGGAGAAGAAGGACTAGAGGAAGACATTGAATTCGACAATCCGAAATATGCTATAACCAAAGATAAAATAAAAAAACTGGCAAGGGGAATAACAGCCACAAGAAAAATGGAAACTCAGGAAAAAGGGAAGGGGAAGTGCAAGCTTATCCTCTCAGAATCAGAAGATGAATATGAAATAGTAGCTACAACAGTCGACATCATAGAAGACGATGTAGCGAACAAAGTTCCGGTCGAGACACAGTTTAGATGCTTCATTGAAACAAGAGCAAAGCAAAGTCGACTGAAAAAGGTAAAAAGTACAAACACTTCAATGACTGAAAACATTGTTGATGTAGTGTCTACACCTCCACCCCCATCTCCAACCCATATTACACAGGAAGACAATCCACATGTACCCACCATAAGCCCCATCGATATTTGCAAAAATGCTATGCTAGAAACCCTAAAAGAGAGGTTCAACCATGATGGCGACTTCCAAGCATTCATTGAAAAATTACCTGAACTACTCACCTCTGCTCAGAATATTACCACCAAATGTCCATTGATTGAAGCTAGTGGATCAAGGCAGATCTTCCCCCAACAAACTGGACAAATACCCAAGAAACCAAGATCTGTGTGAATTATCAAATCAACATTCTTGAGGAACCTCGACAGGACATCTCAAGTTGTCGGAAGTCACAATTCATCCTTCATACCTCTCGACATCACACACCCTCCATTAGCCAATGATCCAGCAAGAGATGTGGAAGAATATAACCTCGAAGATATCAACTAGTTGATCGACAACCTATTCTCTGATGACCCAGATGATTCAGCACCAGAAGTCAAGGGCTCGACATCGACTGAAAATATCCCCACTACACCTATCACACCTGACCATTCACCATCTCCACCACCTCTTCCCAATTCAGAACCTCTAACCAACCCTGAATCATCTGTACCAAATCCTCTAGATACACATCCAGCTGCAGATCTTATCCAAGAAAATCAACGATAAGTTACACTGACCATTGAAGATCAACAACCAGAAGTTCCACTTGTAGATGCATAGGCACAATAGCAGACAGAACTACATAAACACAAGAGGAAAAGAGATAGAAAGAGGAAGGAACACCATAAAGAATCACAGTCGACAATGGTCCACATTAGCCAACTTGGATCAACTACTGTAGTCGACACAACAAAGCTAAGAGACAGAGAGTTGGGACAATTCTTAGAAACTCTGGCCACCGAGGAAAAAACAAGAAGCCAGATCAGATGCAAGGAGCTCGACAACAGTAAGAATGAACAAGTCGAGTTCTTGTCCAAATGTAGAAAACTAGTTTAGACAGTAATACCAGGACCTTTAGAGGCCGACACCGACAAGCCACTAGAAAAAGCATATCAACTATTTGAGAGTGTGGTGGCGACCCTGCAAGTACACATACAAAATACAAAAGAATATAAAAAAGAAGAGACATCTAGATTACTAATGTAATAGTACACAACATTCTCAGAAGCTTACAAAGTGCTGAAAGACCACTTGGAAGAATCTGTCATTATAGAAGAAGTACTCTGTGATTGGCCTAATTATTACGGACAAGTATTTTAGTAGACCTGACAGACTTGAGAATAGAGTCAAGCGTTGGAAAGGAGAAAAAACACTGAGAAATACAATACAAGATCAAATCGTACTGGAGACAGCCAAACTACAGAGACTCGAAAGACAAGCACACCAGTGGGTACAACAAGCACTCCCAAGCTTGGATAAACTAGATACCATCTGCCCACAGATGAAAATATTACTAGAAGCAGCACAAGAAAAAGATCAATTCTTGGGACTCGACATGGAAAGTATAGCAGACCTTTCCACCCAGGAGAAGATGTAGACTTTATCAAGCATCACAACATTGACCATCGACATCCAGAAAGTATTACACAGTTGGACATAATTTCAACATCAACTGGCTGTTACTACGAAAGCAATCGTTGAAGTATGCATACAAAAACGACCAACCATCCGACTGCATAGCCCATGAAAACAAACAATAAAGTAACTATCTCAGATAGTACCAATTTTTGAGTACCCCCCCCATTTCTTCGGGACAAAGAAAGATTTTGTTCCTGGGGGAGATGTTGGAGGAGCTAGTCAATGAGCCGACTAATTAGAGATTAGGTCGGCCGCATAAGGTCATGTCGGTTGACCGAACCGACATGTAGTTACATATAACTGTTTGTAAATCATATATATTAGGCTGTTGAGCTAGTTGAGAACTCGGTTTAGTTCTGTGTTTGTATGGACCCTCATGATATAATATAATATGTTATTCTTCTATCTATGTTCTTGTATCTTGTATATGTTATGCCTGTATGATTAAATGTGTATTATTGGTAACCCTCTGTGATCTGTGAGATTACAACATACACTTATAAAAAATGATTCATTTATGTTTATAATTTGAATAATTAAGTTATATAGAACATTAAACGACGAAGACTTAATTTCCTTATTAAAAATCATTATATATTATCTCATAATGCTCAACTTAAAGTTGCAGCAAAATAATATTATTAGATAGGTATAACATTATGACATTTTTTGTACTACAATATTAAGAAAATTACAATAAAATATAATATCCATGCAAATTATGTGAGAACAATATGAAAACCAAATAAAAAAATATTATTACATAAACAAACTACTTAAATTATAAACATGATACTATGACAAATTATACAACAATTATAAATCATAGAGTTTTCACAACTTCATCTATTAATAATACAAAATCCAAAAAATAATTTAATTCAATAATATTTTTAATTCAATTATATAATTACGTAAAAATAAAATTTTTAACCTATATTAAATTGTAAGTTTTTCAATCGATATTAAATTACATTTTCAATGACCATTGATCCAATTCATATTTTCACATTAATGATGACCTAACAACCAACCATATTTTCAAATTCATTTTCTAACCAATTATATATCAACCCATATATGAAACCATACTCTAAATTGTCTACAAAATTTAGGTTGGAATTATTTAATATGGAAAATGGTCCAAAGGATTCTAAAATTTTGGCCAAAATTAAAAACAGATTGACTTACTTTATAAATATCTGAAATATTAAGTACTTGTGTTGTAGTGATAGTTTATATATTATGTTTACATGTGTTAACTATATATTGTAACTTATTCTCAAATAAATAAATATTTAATATGAAAAATGGTCCAAAGGATGCTAACATTTTAAACCTTTTAAAAATTTGTAATGCTTTGAAAACTTGTTATGTCATACCAAAACTTGTTTTATAACATAATTTACAATGTAAATTATGATTTTTTTGTATACTAAAATAGTTACTGATTTAAAGACCCACATTTTTAGTAGTACAAAGTTATTTTATATAATCATACAACCATCATCATGATTTTCAAAACCTAACAAACATAAACATCATGATCCTACCATCATAAATGTAGACATAAACGTTCCACAATCATCATTTTTTATGCCACGTAAACAAAAACACGCCACCACCATGATCCTTTTCACCATCTAACAAAAACAAAACACATCACCATAAACATATAAATAAACATAAACGTAAACATCGACATCAACGTAAACATTAAAAATGCAATATATATTTATATATGTGTGTGTGTGTGTGTGTGCAATGAACACAAATAACATCAAAGTGATGATACCATATGCCAAATATAATATATCTCCACTACAATAACTGCTATGATATATTGGATCCACCTCTACGAGAGGAATCGTCACTAGCTCTCCGACTAGAGCTAGGGGCATCGTCACCTCCACCAACAGAGCCAGAGGAAGTAACAACACCTCTGCTAGTAGAGATAGAGGAATCAAAAGATACACCAATAGAGCCAAAGGTATCAATACCTAGTCTAGGTTGAAATAGATAAGCTTGGACTAGACAAGCATGGATAGCTCCATCAAGTTGAATCAAACAACCCCCTATAAGAATGTCTGTAATAGATTCAACTAGAGAAGGAAATGGTGGATGGTTAGGACGATTAGTAGGATCGAAAGGCTGGTCGATTAGGAGTAGAGGAGATGATGAGGTAGGATTGGGAGGAAGGTCGAGTAGGAGTAGAGGTTATGATGAAGGAGATGATGGATGTGGAGGAGGAAGACATGGTGGAGGAGAAGGTGGTGGAGGCCAAGGATCAGGAGGTGCACGTGATGTGGAGGCTACATCACTAGTCGAAGTTGTTTATGGAGGAGGTGGACTAGTAGGGTGAGGATCTTTGCCCTCATCAGGTGATGAACTACCATAAGGGATACCATCTAAAATATTGCAAGCATCAAGAATGTGCTACATCAAGATCCTCATATCATGAGGAATCATCCTCCACAAGTCTGTGTGGTGAGGGTTCATCATAATGTACCTCACCAATACAAGATGAAACCATCAATTTGCTAACAACCTAGCTATAATATCTATAATATCCTATTGATACCTCTCATCTATCCTGCATTGAAGACAAGGTTTGGATAAATGGGGCTCCTATGGATGATCATCTAGCTCCATCTCCTCCTCATCCTAAGCCAGAGGAGGCAACAAATCACCATCAAATGTTTTGACATATGTAAAATATATAGTACACAATAATAATTAGACAATTTCATTAAACATGAATTTAATATAACAATTTAAAATTTATTAAGTATCAAAAGAATAAAATGCAACTAGGTTAATTCAAACATAATGTTAAGTTTACCTCTATCATCTACTTGCTCGTCTTGAGTGAATTAGATGTTGGGGCACCCTCTCTAATCCATGACCGCGTATATATATGCAACCATGTCTAATCAAGGAGAGTCCTCACTTCCTAAGATCTCAAGCACCTCTGTGGTGATCCTAGTTGGAAATTTCAATTTCCCCCACATGTGCATACACACATATTTCATCAACATAGTAGGGTTTTGGTCAAAATATGGGGTGGTGGAAAAAAATCTCTAAAAATAGAAAAAAAACTCTAAACTGAGAGGGAATTTTCACTCCCCCCAATAGATGTATGACATGGACTAAGAGCATATAAAAACTGTCGTAAAAAATAGTAGACCACATAATGCATATAGGTTCCTGCACTAAAGAGTCAACATAATATAATAGAGGGAAGCTAATGTGCTACCCATCACAGGTGAGATGCACGATGTTCGTGACCAACAAAGAGAGGAACCTCACATCCACTCTAACAAAAGCAATAATGGAAAGTTGCACATTGTTGACATAAAATTGAGTAGGGTCGAAGATGTTTAGATCAATATATATCTGAACATAGAATAGCCGAGTTGATGCTATAGCTCCATCTGGGACCTCAGGGAATTGAAGAAAGTCCTTACCTCTCCTAGAGACCCCACTCTCTCTGAAAGTTAGATTAGTCAACTTTTGTTTCCTACTACTTCCTAGCCTCATGATTCTCACATCTCTATTTCACATATAACATCAATTATTCTCATCAAAATACATATAAAAGCATTATATGTAAAAAATAAAAAAATAAAAAATTTCAAAAAATTGACTCATTGTATGCCAATATAAAACTAACGCACCGACCATGGTGCACTTTTACCTTTTAAGAATTGTCTTCAGTTCACTAAACTAACACAACGTACTGCTAATATATTTCTATAAATTTCAAATTTTATTATCAATCCAATGCACTATAATAGCCATGCACCGATGCATTTTCAAATTTGTGTTCACGATGCGGCTATGGAAAATCAGAGCACCAAACATTGGTGCACTGACATGCACTAGGAGAACCGTTGAATTATGTTTTTTTTAATGCTACAATAATTTTTTGATGTGTACGAATCGGTACTTCGCTAACATGTAAGTGAATTGTAATCGATGCACTTACTTTATCTGGAAGCAACACAATTTATTTCATTTTATAATTGATAAGGAATGTGTCAATGGTGTTCCTACAAAACGTTAAAGAACCAAATATTGGTGCACTCACATGAAATATGAACACCAATGAATTATGTTTTTTTAGTTCTTGGGAAAATTTTAAATTCTATTGGATGGTGCATTTTTAGCTTGTCAATGCATTGTTTTATGTTCCTGGGAGGTTTTGTGTTAGGTTTTTGGGGATGAAAAAAGTGTCATACATGTGCATTTGCGCATGTGAGAAAAGAAACAATGTCCTTTTTCGGGGGAATGCTTTGAGGAATTAGCATATGAAGGTCAGAAATTGTTGGAAAGGGTTTCTAACCCCACTAAGAGTGAGTTTCTTAAGGAAACCATTGGGGAAAAATCTTCTTCTAAATACATAATTAGGGAAGATCAAGATAGGAATGAAGTAGGAGAAACAACATGCAACAACTGTAGTGAGTATTTTCCATCGTCAAAATTAATAGAGTCTATGCATGTGAAAAAAACTAGGTGATTCATCTAAGAATGTTGGGTTGATCTTTGCACACTACTACAAGTTGTATAAGACCAATTAATATTATGGAATTTGGAAGGTTTATAGGAGTTCCACGTTGAAGGGAAGTTGCGTTGAATGTTAAAAATTTAATGTTTGGGTTCATATAGATTATGATAATTTGAACTTGTTGAATATTCATGTCCCAAATGCAGGTTAAAGAAACCGACCATGAGAATTATTTTAAAGGGGAAGAACAAGAAATATTTCATTGTTCCAAAGCACATTACTCTTCTTTGTAATGGAAAGGAAGGGGATTATGTGACTGACAACCACTTAATCCTTTGTAAATGCAAGGAATGTGGAAAAGGAAAATCAATGAGCTTGTTTAAATGGGATAGGAATGCAGGTTCTAGGGTGAACAAATGGAATCAACGTGTTAAAGTCATATTTTACAAACAAAATATCATAGGTTAGATCCACTAGGATTATGCACTTGGGGTTGTGGAATTTGATTCTTTACCCCAAAAGGGCATACACCATTTAGTACTAGGGACATAAATTAACAGGATGGGTATTATATCTATATGAGCTAATCAAAGAATCTTGGCAAAAAAAATGGTGTGTATTATGTCTAAAATATGGGGATTGTCCTATTGAAAAAATATCATATGTAATAGATGCCATATTGTAGTTCATAAAAAATGTTACTTTGAAGGTGAATCACAAGATGACTTATTTTGCATAGCTTGATAAAGGGAAGAGATAGAGATTAGGACACAATTTTCCTTCCTCTAGCCTCTAATGGCTGAAGCCATGAAACCTACCACCACAGGTGAATTTTGGATGCATGTTATTTGTGTTTCTTTGACTAATGAAGTAAATTTTCTGAATGAAAATACGAAGGAACTTGTAGATGGCATATTGGAAATCAATCCCACCATGCAACAAATACCTGTAACATATGTTCCTCGTAGCCTCTATTATGCATTAAAGGGGTTAAAATATTGATCATGATTCCCCTCATACCTCATTTTTTTCACGGTCAGATCGATTTTCAATATGCCATATATATATAGCTTTGTATTTATTATTCACATAAGTTACTTTATTAGTGAAAAAATCTCATATATCATGCACCCAATATTCAATTGTGGTTGTGGGTTTCATGGATCCATTGATTATAAGGAAGTGACAATAACATTGTGGCCTAATATCTATCTCTTCCCTTTGGAAATCCATGGAAAATCAATAGTAGAGTGATTCATCCACACCATAACATTTGTGATGAACTTTAATATTGAATCTATTGTAGATGATCAATTTTTTCAATCCTCATATTGAGGGAATATTGCACACCTTTTGTTGTCCAAGATTCTTTGATCAACTCACATGGTTCTAAAATCCATGCTGTTAATTTTCTGTCCAAAATATTGAATGGTGGATTGTCTTTTGGGGTAAATAATCGAAGGCCACAATACCAATATTCATGATATTTGTGGAGCCAATCTACGGGATGTTGCTTCCATTTGTTCACCCTAAAGTCCTCATGCCTATCGCATCGAAACACATTGATTGACTTTCATTTTCAACAATCGTTGAATTTACAAAGTATTAAGTGTCCATTTTTCACATAATCCCATTGCTTTCCATTACAAGGAATTGTAATACGCTCTAAAAAAATGAAAAGTTTATTCCCCCCCATTGAGAATAATTCTCAAGGTCAATTGGTTCAATGTGCATTCAAGACATGAATATTCAACAAGTCTTATAAGTTTTCATTGATCAATTTATTAAACTCTGCATGAACTTAGATATTGAAATTTTTACATTGAACCCAGCTTTCTTTTGCTGTGAAAATTCTATAGACCTTGCAAATTCCACAATGTTGATTTGTCCCAAACAAATTGCATCGGTTTTCATAGATCAACCTACCAATCTTAGATGAATATCCTAGTAGTTTCAATTGCATATACTCTATTAGTTTTGAACCTGAAAAATTCTAACTACATGTGGTGCATGTTGTTTCTTCTACTTGATGGATATATTTTTATTCCATGACCCCATATTTAGAATAAATTCCTTCCACAATGGATTCCTCTATTTCCTCAAGAAAATCACCTCTACTGGGGTTAGAAACCCTTTCCAATATTTTTTGACCTTTATATGTTAATGTTTCCAAGCATTCCCAAAAAAATTACATCGTTTATTTTCCCACTCATGCATATGTATGTGCCTAACTCCTTTTCATCACCAAAAACCTAAAAAAAATCCTCCCAAAAACCCAAATGTTCCTTATAGATTGTAGGGCATCTTGCATCTGGTTCAATAACTTTAGCAAGCTAAACATATATGCCCTTTCTCCTGTCATATATTTCCCCAACAATATCTTCCACAAATACTTGTTCCAAACTCAGGACTACCATCAAATTTTGTAGAGGAGATGGCTCGAAGCCATAAAACTATCCTTGCATAAAATTAAATAGGTAGGATCCAAAAATAACCATTCAATTATATTTTTATAATCGTTGTATCTGGAATAATGCACAACAAAGAAAATCATTGCAATTCACACCCATGCCACTAAATTCATGCAACTGGATATGTTGTACACATCAACAGACCTCAAACATCTTCTAAATAATCCATATACAATAGATAGTGATGAATGCATCTATACCATAATTTGGTAATGTAACTTTGAGTTACAAAAACAGAGTAGTATTGTGATAAAATAGCCTTAATTTTAGTTATTAATGGCGTGAGATCATGATTTTAGTGAGGGGTTGTAGTTTTGGGAATTTGTACAATGTTTAATTATATTATTTTTATTATATAGGTATATACATCAAAAAATTTCTTAAATAAAAAAGAATGGGTCTTCCATAAAAAATAACTTCAGATGGTCATCTACATCACAAGTTTCATTGTGTGATAGAGATATCATTGATTTTGAATTGAATTGAGACTTATATATCTGGCACATAATAAATAATGAGATGAATAATTTCAAGAATAAATGACTAGCACTCAAAATAAAAGAAAAATAAAAGTAAGAAAAGAGTTTTGTAAGCAATGGAAGACTCCATAAGTGGTCAAGACAAGAAAAATGTGAAGGAAAAACATTTATGAAATACATATATTGTGAAACACATAAGGGAACGAGACTATGGGAATTGGCATTAGTTTCTCTAGTTTATACCATGATTCATTAGTTTTTCATGCTAGTACAAGCATCCAAAATCATTCACAAGTGAAATGGAAAGAGTCATCACACCTATGAATTATTTTACTGGATGGTGCAAGATGATTTACTCTTCTCAAAATATGAATCTCTTTTCTGGTTTGCAATGTCCTTACAAACACCAAACATGCCAAAGGATAAAGACTGCACATCATATACAAATCACATGGATGCAAAATAATTCATTTTTCTATATCTGAGTATTTTGAACAGATACACATATCAAGAATGTTGGATATCCCTATTTTCTCATTGATGCTAGATGAAAGTATAGATCATAGTTTAGAGAAACATCTTGTGGTTTATGCTACATTTCTATACTCAAAGGGGTTGGGCCTCCAATTTCATAATTTTTGAAGCTCGTAAATGTTTGTGATGAAATATGAAAACCAACATGTGATGCAATCAATGAATTAAAGGAAGCAAGGAGCCTTTCAAATAAAAGATTGATAATAATTTTCACAAATGTGCTTCATCAATGGTCGCCAATGAAAATAACTTTGTCACTTTTTTTTGGAAAATATGTACCTAATCTTGTATTTGTTCATTGTATTTCTCATCATGAATCTTTAGCTACATCAAATGCTTCCAAAAGAATACCTAAATTGTTCTTTGTTGAAAATTAGAAAATAAAGTATATTCTTGGGTGCAAAATTCTACCAAAAGAAATAGTCAACTTATTGCTCTACAAGAACTTAGGTAACTTGAAACTCTTCATGCTCTTCAAATTGATGGAGTTATAAATTTATCAAAGGAACAAGTCATTGAAAGGCTTGTTGTATTGATGCCTCCCATTTGAATTTGTGGAGGAATGAGAAGGACATATGATATGATAAGAAAATGAGATTTTCATTGCAATTTTGCTTACATCTGCTTGCGTATATAATGTGTGAACTAAACAGGTTGAAAAAGAAATTCCAATAAGAGTAAGTTGATGTTACCACTTTAAGGGAAACCATATATGTTACTATAAAGTCTTAAAAAAGGTGGGTTTTAAATAGTGACATATTTGTATATAGAACATGATACTTATTTGAATTTTTAGATGCCTCAAATTCGGTTATGTAAAAAATTGTAATAAAGAGAGAATTTTTCATAGGCACAAATTCTGATTTGTATCAATTATACATGCATGTGGTGATTATGTTGATACACAAAAAAATAATGAAATGTCGCACTGAAGGTTCAAAAGAGAGCTGCAAACAACTTATAAAATATCATGTTCAATCTCTTGTGGAGAGCTTGATTGGAAAATTCCACGATATTGTTTTTTTCAAGTTTGCAATGATGTTTAGTTCTCGTCATTATTTACAAGATTTCCATGGAAGAGAATGGAATTGAAAATGTTTTCTTGAAATACTTTTCCAACACTTGCAACTACTTTTCCAACACCTGCAACATCCTTTAGGTGATAGGGAAGAAAAAAATCAACATTTTATTCTAAAGTTTATTTAAAAGAGTTGGATACATTTGTTGATGCTATGTGTTAGTTGTGAGGGATCATCCATGAAATATTCTTGGAGTAATATTTATGTCATAGAGTTGCATACAAATTTTCCTTGCATATCAATGCTAAATAAGACAACAATTGCTATTGTTGCAAATATAGTGGTGCATTAGAGAGGATTTTCAGGACAAGATAATAAAGGATGTGCAAAAAACAAAACTATCACTATCTACATTCTATACATTAATGATCGTGCAACTAACATGGCTTGATTCTTGAGTGGTGGAATGGGATAGGGTATATGAAATCTAGAAATATTCGAAGGAAAGAAGAATTTTAAATATTTAAAGAATTTTCTTTTATGTTTATGCATTCAATGGTGTTGTGTCTTGACAATTACACTTTTTGTAAAACTATCTAAGATTCACTTCATACGCATGTTGATATTCATTGTACTTCTTGAACATTTTCTCAATCCATGTACATTCTGCAGCTTGTTTGAAATACATGACACAAGTAATGTCCCATTAATGTCATTTAGTTCATAAATAACTAATCTTTCATGAGCGATATTGAATTGAAATCAATGAAAAAAATATATATGTACTTCAAATTTTGTTGTGATAATTTTTTATTATCTGAATTAGTTACAACTATATATTTTAGGTGTAAATTTATAAACTTTACAAATATATATAGGGACCATGTTTAAGTACTTTTTAAATAGATAATGAGTTGTCTGTAAATTAAAAGTTGCATTTTAACCAACATCATTGGAAAGCGAAGCAATATGCATCCTAGAATAATTAAGCTTCATGGAATTATGAAAGAGGTTACAAGCATCATTAAGTGAAATTCATGGAATTATAAAAGAGGTTACAAGCATAATTAAGTGAACTTCATGGAATTATGAAATAGGCTTACCAACATCATGAAGCTAAACCAATCTTTGTTGTGCTCCTGAAACTACGTTCTTAATTTTATTTTTCTCTTCTTTTGAGTGGTAGGTTCTACCCCTTCAAATTCTTCACCACATTCTTCATTCTTCAAAATAATTACAATTATATCTATTAGGTGATGAAACTTGTGATGTAGAAGACCATGCAAAGAACTTTTTGATAGAAGGTTATTTTTTCTTTGAGACATTTTTTGATGTAATACTTATATAATAAAAAGAATGTAATTATATATTTTACGAATTCCCAAAACTACATCCCTTACTAAAATGACAATATCACACAATTAGAAACTGAAATTAAGTTTAATCTATCACAATACTTGTTCATTATCATAAACCAAATTCACATTACAATAATTACGATATAGATGGATCCCATCACTCTTTTTTGTAGATGCATTCTTTACATGATGCTTGAGTATTATGGGCCTCTTCAAACCAACTGGTTGCAAGCATTTGTTGGCATGAGTGAAAATTGCAATGCTTTGCTTTGCTTTCCATTATGTTGGATCCAATGATCGTAAAAATATAGTTGTTTGTTTATTTTGGATCCTTACAATTTTATTTTTATTATGGATAATTTTAGGGTTTCCAAGCCATATCCTCCACAAAATTTGAATGAATTATTGAGTCTAGAACAACTTGGTGTGGGATATATTGTTTTGGAAATATTTTTCAGGAGAAAGGACATCCCTTCTTGGCCTGGAAAAGTTATTGAACCAATGCAAGATGCCCCAAAATTTGTAAAGAACATTTGGGTTCTTGGGAGGCTTTGTGTTAGGTTTTTGGGGATGAAAAACTATCATGGTTGTGCATATGTGGGGAGGAGAAAAGATATTGTGTCCTTTTTTTTGGAATGATTAGAGGCATTAGAATATGAGGGTTTGAAATCGTTAGAAAGGGTTTGTAACCACACTAAGTGCAAGTTTCTTGGGCGACCATTGGGAATTGATTTCCTTCTAAATACAATGTTATGGATCAACATGTTAGCCATCAAGTAGGATAATCACCATGAAACAACTGTAGTAAGTTGTTCCCATCTTAAAAATTAATAGTCTATGAATGTGAAACAATTAGGTGATTCATCAAAGAATGGCAAGCTGATTTGTTCACACTACTACAAGTTGTATTATATCAATTAGTATTGTGGCATTTGCATGAAGGTCTATAGGAGTTCAACATTGAAGGGATGTTGTGTTCATTGTAAAAATGTTAATATCTAGGTTCATGCAGATTGTGATAACTTGAGCATTGAGAAATTATAATACCTTGTTGAATAGTCATGTCCCAAATGCACGCTAAAGCAAACGACCCCAGGAATCATCTTGAAGGGAAAAACAATAAAATTTTCTTTGTTTTGAAGAAAATTCCTCTTCTTTGTAATTGGAAGCAAGGTGATTATGGAACTAACAACCACTTAATCATTTATAAATGCATGGAATGTG
This sequence comes from Pseudotsuga menziesii, assembly GCA_001517045.1. Classification (NCBI taxonomy): domain Eukaryota; kingdom Viridiplantae; phylum Streptophyta; class Pinopsida; order Pinales; family Pinaceae; genus Pseudotsuga; species Pseudotsuga menziesii. The sequence continues at coordinate 140,642 of LPNX010411809.1, forward strand.
GAAAAGGAAAATCAATCAGCTTGTTCCAATGTGATAGGAACGTAGGATTTGGAGAGTACAAATGGAATCAGAGTGTTAAATTCAAAGGTTGTAATAAACATCTCTTATATTGGCTACACTAGGATTATATGACCTTAGCGGTTGTGGCATTCTATTATTTATCCCAACAGGGCATATGCCATTTAGCACCAGGGAGAGAAAATTAACAAGATGGATGCGAGTTGACCAAAGAATATTAGATAGAAGAAAGGTGCATAGGATGTCATCAATATGAGGATTGACCTATCGACATATTGCAATTCATAAAAAAAATTTATGGTCTAGGTGAATCAACAAATTACTAGTTTTGCATATCTTGCTAGAGGGAAGAGACAGAGATTAGGCCATAATAGTGTTTCATTTTCCCCGTAATGGGTGGATCCTTCAAACCTACCATCACCCTAGCAGCCAACATGCCATAATACTTTGCTTCCATTTTCTCACCCTAGCGGCCAACATGCCTATACTAGTGGGACAAGTTCTTTGATTTCCCTTTTCAACATTCCTTGCATTTACAAAAGATTATATGGCTGTTAGTCACACAATCCCCTTCCTTTCCATTACAAGAAATGGTAATGTTCTATGGAATACTGAAAGGTTTATTGTCTTCCCCTATAGAATGATTTCCAGGTCCAGTTGGTTTAGCATGCATTCAAGACATGAATATTCAATAAGTTCTTGTAATTTCTCACTTCTCAAATTATTGCATTTTGCATGGACTTAGATCTTGTATTTTTTACATTGAACCTAACTTGCCTTCGTTGAGGAAGTGACATCGACCTTTCAAATGCCGCAATATTGATTTTTCTAGTACAAATTGCAACAGTTTGCATAGATAAACCCACCATTCTCACATGAATCGCTTAGTTGTTTTACTTGCATAGAATCTTTTAATTTTGAAGATAGAAACATTTGACTACAGGTGTTTTATGTTGTTTCTTCTACTTGATAGTTTACTTGTTATTCCATAACCCTGTATTTAGAGGAAAATTTTTCCCCAATGTTTTACTATTGCCTCAAGAAGCTCACCCTTAGTGGGGTTAGAAACCCTTTCCAACAACCTCTAACCCTCATATGCTAATGCCTCTAAGCATTCCCGAAGAAAGGAAATTGTTTCTTTTCTCACCCATGCATATGTATGGGTTTCAATATTTTTCATCCCGAAAAACATAACACAAAGCTTCATAGACATCCAAATGTTCCTTACAAATTATGGGGTGTCTTGAATTCTTTCGATAACTTTAGAAGGCTAAGTAGGTATGTCCTTTATCCTATCATATCTTGCCCAAACAATATGTCCCCACTAACCTATTCTATAGTAAGGCTTCTTGTCAAACTTTTTGGAGGAGATGGCTTGGAAACCCTGAAATTATCTTTGTTTAAAATGAAATGGTTATGATACGAAATAACTAGTCAACTATATTTTTACAATCATTGGATCTGACATAATGCATAGCAAAGAAAATAATTGAAACTTGCATCCATGCCACCAAATCCATGCAACGAGTTGGCTTGCCCACAACCGGAGACGTGAGACATCTTCTAAAGTATCCATCTACAATACACAATGATGATTGGTTGCATCTCTATCATAATTCTTCTAATGTAACTTTTAGCTGTATTTTTTCTGTATCCAATTGTATTCGAATCCATATTGGTACTCGAATTATGCTACTATGATTTAAACTAACCTACTTTAGAAATTCTTTTATCTAACCTAAATTATTAAGTTGCATTCACAACTTCTTTCTCCATTTGTAGCTACATGTTTGTAGGTTGTTGAATTTAAACATCATTTTACCAAATATATTCATGTATTTGTAGCTACAACTACAACAAAGAAAAGTTTATCTAATAATGTATCTATAAATTGAATTATAAAAATATGTATTTTTAAAAAAAATTAACATTGAAAAATAAGCTTTTTCAACCTACTAGCTATTTTTTCAATACTAGATGCTACTAATGTAAATTAGTAAGTTGCATTCACAACTTCTTTCTCCATTTGTAGCTTTAAGTTGCATTCACAACTTCTTTCTCCATTTGTAGCTTCATGTTTGCAGATCAATCCAATTCAAATCAATACCCAATTCAACCGGCCTGTGACTTACTCAATTCAAATCTTGAGAGACTGGGATTCAGATCAATCCAATTCAATTCTTAGAAGCTGAAACATTAAGATGTAATGATAAATAAAACAGATAAAATGGCAAAAGCACCAATGTAAATACCCGGAGATAACAGCATCCCACAACATTATATTGTCTTCTCGAGGAGCTCCACTAATAATACGGGCAGGCAGTCATTCTCTTCATTCATTAACCTGCAAACAGTCGACATCTGGTGCAAACAATAGACATCTCGCCTCCTTCCATACTTATAAATACTACGATCACAGCAACTTTAGCAACGGAAAGTTGACAAAGAAGTTTAAACGACTGATACAGAAGTTTAAACGACTTCAATGACTAGGTTTGATTGTAACGATTGTGAATACTTCGCATTTCTTTTTATAGATTTTTTGTTTTTTCCTTTTTCTTTCATTTATCTACTAAGATTATATGTTTTTGGGGATTTTATTTAGATAAAATAATGTATTTGGTGCAGTTTGTGTGATGATGATTAAAGTTTATTGAGACCAATTTTGGGTTATTAGATTTTAAAAAGGAAAATAATTGGTTTATTTTAAAATTTTGTTTGTGTGTTCAAAAAGTTTGCTAAGAAACTTTTCAAGTTCAGTATAGTTTTTGCAAGTTAGGAGGTTATAAAGTTTTGTATTGTAACAAATACCTTGAAACTGAGATCTAATGTGGGTGTAAGCAAGGTACTCAATCAAATATGTATTCATTTTCCATCAAAACTTCTTTAAGAGGTTATTGAAAAATAATCAATTATTTCTGTAAAAAAATTTAAATTAAAAAATTGTTTGTAGATGGTATCAATGGTATAGTGGTGATCATGAGTATTATTGTATTTACTTTTCCATAATTAATTCTTAAAAATAAATATCTGAAACTATAAAGGAAATGTTTTTTCTGAATGCCAGAGTGATATAATATATTAGTTATGCATAATTAATTCTTAAAAACAAATATCTGAAACTATAAAGGAAATGTTTTTTTCTGAATGCCAGAGTGATAAAATATATTAGTTATGCACGAATTTAGTAGTTGCTAAGTGTGATTGGTTCCTTTTACTACTTATTTATATGTTGAATCTTGTGTTTAAATCAATGAACATTATATCAATATTGAAGTCTTGTGTTGTATCAATATTGAAGTCTTGTGTTGTATCAAGACCGTGGAACTCCATTTGTTGAGGTGGTTTTACTATGTGATATATTTCTAGACATGGTCACTGAGTGCTATAAGTCTCCTTTAGAGCTTAGCTGCGCCTAGAGTGAATTAATTTAGCATATGACTATATGGCAAGGGGTAATATATATGATCATCGGTATGTATGGAATAATTCCTCTAAGTATGATATGATAAGATGGATAAATAATACACATATGGACCATGAATTAATTATTTAATGTTAATGAGATAAATCATAGAGAAAGAGAATTTGAATTTCCCATGCAAATGTTTGAGTGAATTCAGTTTATAAAGCTTCAGTAAAATATGAATGCCTCAATCAATGTCTTAGTAAAAGCATCAGTTGAGGTCATTTAGTTAAAGTTTTAAAAAGCTCGATCGATCTTTTCATTTAATGAAGTCTTCCAAAAGATGCTTGGACACCTTTATTTTGAATCCCCATTTGAATTCATGTCATTGAAAATTTTCAATTCTCGTCGAAATGATATTTCATATCATGCCATTAGTTTTTTAAAATTAAAAATTATATACGAAGGAGCAAAGTAATTTTAGTATTTAAAACCTTTCACTACATTTTTGTACTACATTGTATACACATTAGATATATTGCTAATAGGAATCAAATGATGTTGAAATTCCTTTCCAACCATTGATGACACAAACAATCTAGATGTTGAATTCTAATGAAAACACATCATGATACTACTTGAATATAAGCATAAAAAAAATTTAAATGCACGTAGTTCATGGAATCTAAAATTATTATTAAAGCCCCAAAATGAATCCCTGGTTTCACAACTATTGGTTAAAGTTTTGAGTTATCATGCTAGGATGCATTGAAGGGTTTATTGTATCTACGCCATAGTATTCTTCCTCATTATCATGCCTTTTGGTAAGACAATAAGGAGGGTAGTGGCCTACATCGACATGAAAAATGGTTTCAACATAGAGGTCTGCGCATTAGATGTTTTCATTAAATAACTTAAATTACTACCGATGACTGTCGATTCATTGAATCATGGACTGGTACGAAACACAACAAATTTTAGAGCCACGAGCCCTTAATTACTCACACAGAGAACTTTCCCAAATCTAGCCATTAATAAACTTCGTTTGGTATTTTGGTTCAGTTTTCTTTTTCGAGTGTTTAATGGTAGCTTGATTGATGTTTTAATAGAAGCTCGATCAAGGGTTTACCAAATCCTCGATCGAGGAATTTAAATACCTCGATCGAGCTCCAGACCTCAATCGAGGGCGTGAAAAACAGAGAATTAGCCCTCTTATAGGAAAATCAATGTTTCTCTGCATCTTCCAGGGGTGTAAACCCTGCCATTCATGGAACACAACTGAGTGGAGTTCATATCGATAGATTCATCACTGATTCCTCTATCTATTGAGGTATCATGCATTCGTTTTGGCATTCATATGGTTTTTTTTAATTAGTTCTAAAACTTACACTTAGAAAACCAGACAACAACTTCGACGTAACTCAAAGAAAAATATGCAAGATAAAATATACACATCCAAAAATATCTTAAAAATGCACAGCACACACATCGACGTGTCCTCTTCAAAAGGGTATCTTTGGTTTTTCAATTTTTCAAAACAGTGAAAAAAGCTAGGATGGACACACGTGTATAAAATGATGCTGAAATCAGATGTGGTCACTTTCGAAAAATAAAAAATAATTGTATATTGCGAAATAAATTAACAAAAATATATGCATACCGCACTGCATTTTGTGTAGATCATGCTTATATATATATATATA
>LPNX010411824.1:6999-29842 GCA_001517045.1 Pseudotsuga menziesii
TGTAATGAGGCATTTAGTTTATTTAAGTTTCTTGAACCTTTCTCATAAGACAAGGTAAAGAGCGCTCTCTGTCGAAGAGTTTTAAATAATCTACTTAATTAAAATTTGCAACTCACTTTCCCATAATTAATTAACTTCGTTCATCATCCTTCACCTAGTATGCTCTACCGACTTTCGAGTTGGGCTCGTACTCAGAAAGGTGAACAGACTTGCTAAGTTCGCGTAAGAGAAACATAATAAAACTTACACCCATAACAAACGCACCGACGTTGTAGAAAATTTCCTAAGTTCTTCTTAGTAGAGGAGTCAGAACTCCCCACTGCCTAAGCTTCTCAGCTAGCTGGTCAATCTTTGCGATACCAGCCTGGGATATTGGGCGGGCCGTCATGTCTTCAACAGATTAAACTTGGAACATTTTCTCGGCTCTTGAAAACCCTTCGTTGACACCATAAGCAAGATCATTTAAAACATTTAAAAAAATACCTAGAGCACTTGCACAACATAACATCCACTAGCTTTATTTCAGGACTTGGATTTATTTCTTAAGGCATTGCAGAGCTCTGACTCCATAAAGGCACTGATCTTTTAATCTATGCGTGATTGTTATATCTGGATCACTTGTCTTTGGCATATTTAAATTCCTATTTGTGAATGCATTTTTTAAAGTCTTGAATTATTGTTTATCTTTTAAATCTCGTAATAGCAACGTGGATTGCTTTGTCTTATGTGTCGAATTCACAATAAACAAACATATTTAAATCACAATAACTCCTAAACAACACCTATCTGCATCCGTAACCATTAAAACACTTTAACAACTTAAGAGCCATAGAAACTCTTTTGTAGGGACTACCCCCTTGGCTTCGTTAGGAGTTAGCCTAAACGAAGGAGATAGGAGTAGGTGACAGTACCTAGCTCTGTGCTTGCCCCCAAGGTCACACGTCTCCCACTTTCCTAAGTGAGGAGACAACTTTCGGAAAGTTTCTGCTGCTGGTGTGCAATCGGCGGACGACAGGAGGTTGCGCATGCATGTGTGGGGTGACATCACTGTCACCAAATTTTCACCAACCTCATGAGCTCGCGCGTGTGGAGTTTGAAGTCGATTTGGAGTTGGTGAGTTAGATAGAGTGGGTTGGCTGCTGATTAAGAGTTAAGTGTGAGAGGTGTCATTCACCTCTTCAGTTCATGTTTACTTCAACTCAATTCCTCTTCAGTTCAGAGTAAGATAACTCCGGGTTTATCTTCAGTGTTGGTAGCCCCCTAAGGGCTTGGCTCTGGCTATAAATAAAGCATCCTTTCTCTCTTCCAAGCTAGTTAGAGTTGGATGAAGAGTTGTTTCCATTGTAATATTATTATATTTTTTCATTGTGAATAAAGCAAAGCTTTGGAGTCTAGATGGTGATGGTGTAAGGCATTCAGTTGGATGAATATTGTTGCTCATGCTTGAGATAACCTGTATTTGGTGCATTTTTTTTCTTGCTTGATTTGTGAATATAACCATGTTAGGATTGCTCCCAATCGAAAGGAAAGAGTCTTTAAATAAGTTTATTTATAGATTCTATTGTTCATATGTATGTAAAGGTCAAGATCTGGCATTTTCAATAAGTTTATTATCATGCTGCTCTAGTCTTTTATATGTATATCATTGGATCTCACAAATCTCTCTGCAAGTTTTATTTGTGCTAGTTACAGGTTTCTGTGGAGAAGGTTTTGAATAAGTTTGTTCCTCATCATCTTTACCTTTTCATTCTACATAGTCCAACTACTTCCACTGGAAGCTCTCCGGTTGATCTTCACAGCTACAAGCTTGCCCTCTTCTCTTTCTCCTTTTAAAATTTAAAATCTACTTGGTTACTTGGTTCATAGATTTAATTTTTTAGATCTATCATCTTAGAGTGAAATTTAACATAGATCTATCTTCTTAAAGCTCATAGTCTAGATTTGAAAGTTTCGTACAAAATATTCATCTTTCTTTAAATAGATCTAGTTAAATCTACTTTCCTTTGCATGCAAATTTGAAGCATATTCTTAACTTGTCATTTGAAAGTATTTTGCTTAAACTTTTAAAGTTGAATCTTGCATTTAAGTGCATATCCTATTGGCTGCCCAAAAGGCAAGCCAAGATCCCAAGTAAAGTTTGCTTTCCTTGGTTCATTTTTTCCCTTTAGGCTTTTTTCATTATTTTAAATTAGTTTTTTTGGTGTAATTTTTGTGTGTTGTCCAAAGACATTTCCAAAGTGTTTTGAGGCATCTTTCATTGAAATTTGCTTGCTGGCTTTTGGCAGATCCATTAAAAAATAGAAGAAAACTTTGCCCAAAAACACGTTTTTTGGGCATCCGGAGCTTCCAGGAAGTTCCCCCTTCAGTCGGGCTTTTTTTTATTTTTATTTTGTAAGCCTTTGGATCCCAGATAATAAGGACCAAAGTGCATTTACTCTTAAGGATTGTAACCGAGTTAATAAAAATGTTTCAGAGTAGGTTCTTTCAAGCCCACTCCCCATCCCCTCAGGGGGGTTCTTGCGTTTTGTGGTTTTTTGCACTTTTTTCATTTTTTTTAGTTTAGTCGTGTATTGCAACATTATATACTTTGAGTTTGCATTACAATCTTTCAATATTCACAAAGTCAAAGTAATCATACTACTTACCCCACGACTTCCCGATTGACCCGAAAGGGAAAAGAGATGCGTGGTAGGACTAATTAGATAATCCGTGAGTTTTTTTGGCATTTTTTTCTGTTATATAAAATCAACCCCTCCTTGCTTTCCCAATTGAGGTCCATTTGGACCGAAACAGACTCTTGGAGGTTTTTTCTTTTTAACAAGAACACAAGTTTAAAATCCTTAAAAAACTACCAAGACTCCGTTGTGTATGCTCTGCACTGGCTGCTGTTCGTCCGATTAGCCGACTGCATCAAAAGTGACGTGGGTGACTAGAATAACTAGTTCTCAAATCTTTCAATAAACCTCCCCAGGCAAAAATACAACGCCTCGATTTAAGTCCTTGCGGTGGAAAATTACCCAAAGGAAGCAGGAACAACTAGGCAGTGACCTCGAGGCACAAGTTAGACTACACCCTTACGGTGTAGTGTTGAACACCATCTCTGAGACTCCAACCAGCCTACATATTCCTTGCGGGTAGCCGTATCAGTTAAGGATTTTGGACATAATCCCCGTACCCCATGTGTATATTGGGAGTGCCCTTTCCCCCTAAGTAATCAACTCATCTCACATTAACTTAAAATTTGACCAAGAGCACTTGCAACATTTTTTTCGCATTTCAACAACAATTTCATTTGCGGACTCCATTATTGGCACTGGTATATTTTTGATATCATCATATGTTTCTGCATTCTTGCTTATCAAGTATTAATTTTTCTGTTGTTGTGGTGTAATAAATCTTGCAAATATCTTGTGTTAAATTCATTTATCAAAACTCCTAAGTAACTTATTTCATCACCATAAACACTAAAGCCTAAAATCCTTAGCAACTAATAGGGTCTACCCCCCTTGGCTTCGTTAGGAGTTGGCCCAAACGAAGGAATCAAGAACAAGGTGATAGCCTTGACTCGCGACTTGCCCCCAAGGACACACCGAGTGGCTTGAAGATTTCTACCACGTCCCCCCCAGGTGTGTGAAAGGCGGCAACACCTGTCAAACCTTAGATCTAAACTCTAGGTTTGTGTCTTCAATAGATTTGCCCTTGATCTATCAATACTGTTGGTGTTTCTCAGATTTAGCTCAACAGAGCTTTGATACCATGTAAATTTCCTTAAAACTCATACTTGAGCTAAACAATATATTTTAATTTGTAGTGATAACCGCACATGAATTTCTTTACTAATAATGCAGCGGAAAATAAATACTAAGAAACATGAACAATAATCACATCAATATAGACAGTAATTTTGGGTATGGAAACCCTCGGATAAAACCCAAGATAGGAAAATCGGTGCAGCAGTCAAATAAGAAATTTTATTATGAAGATATGAAACAATTACAATCCAGTAGATGAATTCACCCAACCTAGCAAAATAGAACCTCTGCACATCACTGGGCAAACCCAGTAAAACAGTACGACTCTCTGCGTAGTTGTATGACCTCCTGCGTCAACAATACAACCCTCCTGCGCAGCTGAACATAATCCATACGGCTGATGTATGACTGTTGTTATATGGCTGTTGTTGTTGCTACAGACTCTGCCGATTTGTACGGCCTCCCTCTGTGTGAGTGTGTACGTCCCTGTGCTCTGCCTGATCTGTCGACGAATCTTTCGGGTGAGTGCTCCTCTATCTTCTCTACAAACTTCTTCCTCCAACTTCCTTGTCTATCTATGTGTGTGTGTCCTCTCCACCAAATCTTCTTTTAACTCAATGGCCAAGCGAAAACCCTAACCCTCACAATGGATCAATGGATGAAATCCTCTAGTGAGATCGATGGCCAAGATTAGATTATCCATCACTTAAATTATTATCACTTTTCACTTTATAAAAGTGACTTCATTAAGTCAAAATCAAATTTGATTAATTAATATATTTTCCTAAGCCTAAACTTAGGAAAATCACATTAATACATTTGGATTCATATTTAATGCCTTCTAGCATGCAGGGACACATGCAATGATAAAATACCTTCCTTGTTGCCACTTTCTAACACTCAGTACTACTCAAGAACAATAGTAGCCCAGCTACTATGTGTGTGACAACATCTGGCTCCAACTGGGACAAGTGCTCTAAGGGAGAGAGCACATGAGAACCTCAAATATCTCTGGTACGTAGCCACGCTCATTCAATCATCAATATGCACCTAATCGACTGCTCCATCTTCAACAAAACTTATTCCTGCGCATGATGGAAACAACACTACCCAATAGTACATGTGGCATAATATGAAATAAAATGATGGAAATAAAATACTAAAAAGTGAATGTCGAAATATAAATGCGAAAAGTAACATCTAATCTAATAACTGTCAAGCAGTTGCAGATTTTATTGAGGACACAATTAGAAAACCAACAAGGGCCAAACTCAATGGCCTAAAAGACTCATACTAAAAGAAAAAGACTCAAAGAATCAGGACCATGCAACACTGAAGATTCAATTCTTCTACTCAAAAGAGCTTATTCAATACCTACCTACCCTACTCTAATCATTCAAGAAAGTGCTAAGTAAAATCATAGATCCAATGTAGCCATTCATTGAAAGGATCAATTTGTGTTTCTTTATAGTTAATGATACAACAAGTCAAAGATGAAAGATGGCTTGGAAGTAATGTGAATGAAAACTAAAACCATTCTAGCTTGTTGTTTGAAAATCAAAGAAAGATATGGATGAAAAGAAATGAAAGCATGCCAGTGATGAGATTGACTGTTGCAAACTTCTGATCCGTCGACACAATTGCAGCCTATAACATATAAAGATTTAAAGCACGTCTACCATCATTGTTATCAATCATTCCACAATATTATGTCAATATAAGTGTGAAAAACTCATAAAGATTCATATACAGAATACATAGGCATCATAAAGACACATGTTTAACGTGGAAACCCATACAGGAAAAACCACAAAAGCACTCTTCATATGGCATGAGTAATATTTGGAATGCTTTTGGTATTCGCACACAACCCGCAGACTTCTCTCAGAATCTTCTTTACAATAGATTTCTCCCTGTCTTTTTCATGCTCTCATGTCTTCTTCTTCTTTTTGTCGACCTATTCTCAATATCGTCTTTCTCTGTCAAGCTCTTCCTTCCCATAAGAATCGTTCCACGTCTTCCAGATCTAAGGATCCTCTAACCAACATCAAGATCATCAATGTCCCTCTGCACACAGCATGGATCAACCTTATATACTTTTTACAATTCTTGTTCTAACCGTCGACTGGTTCTCAACTAACAGTCAATTGATTGTTCTAACTAACCCAAGAAATCCTGTTACATTAACAAAGGCGCTATCGGCCCAATTTACAATCATGCCCATTCCCAAAAACAAAACATTTATGACAAGGTGAGCATGCATCACTGCAAAAGGTTGAAGTGTTTCTATCAGTGACAAAGGGGGAGATTGTTGGACAAAGGTTGTCATTGATGTCAAAGTGCAATGATGATGATGATGTGTCATTACTGGTATAACAGATGATGTGGCGTTTAAATGACAATAAGAATACAAAAGTGGACCTACAGGAATTTCGGTACCAATTTCAATACCAACACCTATAGGAATTCCAATACCAACACCTACAAGATTCTCGTACTGATGGAGCTAGAATTATTGGTCAACTAATTTTGTCGAATAGCGAATGGCAAGAGCTCGGATTTCCAAATAGTGATTTCATGCTTTTAGTCATGAAATCCTTCAATTACAGCCACGATTGGTTGGGTGACTAAATTGATAATTTAGGAACTCCTGCCACAAATCATAAGTCAGCCCTAAAAATTATAAGTAATGTTCTTTGTTTTTCATGATTGATACACAAGTTGGCTTCATTATGATGGGTCCACAAGTACACTCAAAATCCCACAAACACTATATTAAAACCATAATTGATTTAAAGATTTGTTGAGGAAGTGTGTGTGAGCTCTATGGTATGAAGATTAGATAAGAGATGAAACTAGTAAAAGATATATTTTTCTAGATTTAATGCGAATCTAAATTCAATTGATCACAAGATCTTAAATTAAAAAAAGAAGATTGTTGCAATTAGATTATGGAAGACTAAGTTGAGCTCAAAGACTGTGATTCTGGTTTTGTAGAAGAACAAATATACTCTAAAATGTTTTTGTTGTAGTTTGGATCTTGTCTTTTATAGTGGTTATAGGTACATCTTCTTGTCAAATCACTAAGATCGCAGGTTGCAATATATATTCAATTTATTTATTCATGCTGAGATCACAAAGCATATTGTTGAGTTCAAGAATTGTAAGGGTATGCTCCTCCACACAGTGACTACAGAAATCAAAGGGCTCTAAGGATTGCAGGGGCATAATCTTTCATGCAGAGATTGAGAGAGAGCAACAGAGCGGCAGTTACTGGACTATGAGTAGAGACAGAGCAATAGTAGATGCTACAAGTGCATTAGACAGGGGCTGCTTCAACTAACAGAGAAGCAGAGGTTGAATAAAAAGGACAGAGAACATTTGTTGAAAGGATCTCAACAGAAGGAAGAAAAAGCAGATTGATAGAGTAACAAAATCATATCTTAGGGTGGCAGAGTGGTGCTTGAAAAGGATTGGTGTCCTCATCCATTTGACTGGTTGGTGCCTGCAGAATTAAGTTCGTGCTCAAGAGGATTGATATCCTCATCTATTTGACAAGATGGTGCATGTTTTATGAGTTGGTGCTCATAAGAGGATTGGTGTCTGTTGCCACCTTTCACGCACCTGGGGGAGAACGTTGTCGTGGCATAAATATTCAATCCACTAAGTGCGTCCTTGGGGGAAAGTCTCAAGTCAAGTACTGTCACTTGATCTTGACTCCTCCGTTTAGGCAAACTCTTAACGAAGCCAAGGAGGGTAGACCCTATGAGTTACTAAGACTGATTAAGCTTTAGATGGTAGTTTATGATTGAGTTAGTTTTTTAGGAGTTTTATGAAAGTGACAAAAGAGATTGTAATAGTGATCAAGACAACAGCATGAAATACAAATTAATCTATCCATATAAGATTCACTTTGTTGTCTCCTTACACGCACCTGGAGGGAATTAGCACAGCAGAAATCTTCAAGTTGCTAAGTGCGTCCTTGGGGGCAAGTCTCGAGTCAGGTGTTGTCACCTAATCCTGAATCCTCCATTTAGGCCACTCCTGATGGAGCCAAGGGGGGTAGTCCCTAAGAAAGAGTTGCTAAGGCTCTTGTTTTTATTAAGTGTGGATGAATTGTTTTGTTAGGAGTTTGAAATGATTTACTGACAAGATATTGNTGACATGACATGACTGAAAGAAAATAAGCTTTGTAAATGAACCAATTCCAAATGGAGTCAAATAAATGCTACTGAAGAAATGGAAAATGTTTTGCAGTGTACTTGGTCAGTTTTAAACTTATTCAATGACGAGTGAGTTAAGGGGAAAGGGGATTCCTGATATACCGTGAGGTACTGGGAATATGTCTAAATTCTGAGCAAAGTGGTTCCACACAGGAAAATGTGGGTAGATGAAGTTGTGGGGGGGTGTTCAACACTACACTAACAAAGATGTATCCTAACAGGACCCCGGGGTCGCTTTCTAGTTGTTCCCGCTTTCCTTGAAGAATTTGTCCACTGTTCCTCAGGTTCAATACGTCGGATTTCCATAATGTTTCGGGAAAGTTTATTTTATTAATGTGAGTTTGCTTAGGTATATGTGAGAAATCAATCAGTGCACATTCTTGCTTTTGATTATCCCAAAGCTTAGGGTGAACTTGCAATGGGCAAGAGCATACACCGGAATGGAAAATTGTTTTATTCCAAATTGATATTGTGAAACGAAAAAAGGTAAAATTGGTGAGACTAATTACTACGGAAAGGAATATCTTTTCCCCAAACAAGCAAGCTCCTTTGGGTAATTCGGTAGATCAATGTCGGGTTAGTGTTCGTTACTTTGTCCAAAGATGAAAGAAAGAAAACTAAAACTAACTAAGCAAAGAATACAGCCCGTGAAGGTGGATTGTGTGCATGTCATGTAAAAATAAAACGTTAGAAAAATGAAAACCATAAAAAGACACTACAAGACCCCCTAAGGGGGATGGACTGTGGGCACTTTGTAGTCCACCTGCTTTTTATTTATGATTACTTACGATGCTTAAAATAAAAAGAAATGCCTTTTGACCCTTGAAGAATGGGTCAAAAAGGCTTACAAACTTGCTTAGGGAAGAAAAGGTATGGAGGGGGATGGTAGACGGATCGTGGGCACTCTAGATGGCCCAAAACTTGATTTTTCGGCAACACCTCCCTCTCTTCTTCCTCCAACCTGCTAAAAACCAGCAAGCTAATAAAGCAAAGTTAGTGGGTTAATGCTTTAAAAATACATAAAAAATACATTACTTAAGTACTTGTAAAAATGGGAAAAATTGGGACTTTTAAGTACAAAAGCAACTAATGATTTAGATCTAGTATTAAGAGATAAAAACTTGCAATATTTTAGATCTAAACATATGCAAGTAAATAGGAATGATAAACACTTTAGATTTAAATTTCTTGTAATAATAAAGTACCCAAGAGAAAGAGAAAAAAATTTGCTTGAAGAAAGAAGGATCTCAAGCTCTAACTTGAATGTAGTGAAGAATGAAGAGTTCCTGCGGCACAAGAAGCATTAGATCTCAAACAGGAGGAATTAAAGAGAAAGAAGAAGCAACCAAGCTCCGAGTTCTCCTTCACTTGTGGTGATTTGCAAAGCTATAAAACCTCAAATAAAAAGGGATCAAATCTAGTGTGATAACATAAATAAGATGAAAAGAGCACTAGTATTACCAACTACAACATGCTACTTTCCAGTCTTAGCTAATTAAACACAAGCAAGCAACTTGAAAACCTTAAATTCCTACTCTATGGACTAACTATAGCCTTCTTAAGCTAAAAATGATACCACAATTTGCATATGAAGAAATAAAACTAAGCTAATATCACCTCATGAAGCACAAGCACTCACCATGAAGAAAGATCTTGCACACAATGGACCTCCAAAGTCTTCACTTTTATTCATAAACAATTACAAAGCATTACAAGAGCAGAGGTTCCTTGCTTTTTTCCAAATGAGGAAGAAAGCCTCGCTTAAATAGGAAAAATGAGAGCAAACCCCAAGGGGGGCGAATTTGCCAAGTGTTGAAGATTTTTTAGATGATTGGGGACGAACTAGAGTGAACTAGAGGTGTTAGATGACACCTCTCATAAGGTAGGTAACCCTCGCCTCTTTCTGTGACACATATACAACAAGAGGTAAGCTCTATCATGGATAAATGTGCCCCTCTAAGGAGAAATTCGCCCCTCTAAGGAGAAATTCGCCCCCTCATGGATTTGACTAGAATCAACTTGATTTGATCTTGATTTGGTCTCCAATTGGCCCCAACATCATCCTTAGTTAAGTTGGAACATGTCTCAGACAAGTTCCCACTAATTTAGAGATGTGTTTTTTCTCCATATTTTCCCTTTTTCTAATTTTTTCACTTTTTGCCTTTTTTGGAGAGAATTTCACTTAAGTGACAGATAATCACTTAAAACTTAGGAAAAGTGGGTTCAAGGGTTAAGTGGGGGCTCTGGGTCCAAAAAAGAGCATCCTTGTGACCAAATTGGCTCCCTAGGCCCAATGTTATGACCTTTTGAAATTTTACAATTAAAATACACCTTATCGATGATTTTATTAAAAAATTAAAAATTAAAAAATCCTATGAAAGACCTGGCGCATGTCCATGAAACTTTTGGACTATGACTAGAATAGTATAATACATAGACCCTAGGATTTAATAAACCTTTGAAGGCATAATCTACAATTTCACCATCCCGGCTTTGGAGGATTTTGAGTGAAAAACTCAAAAATTATGTCGCTTAAAAAAGCGTCACATAATCAACGGGGGAAAAAACACTCAAGGATGATGACCTTGATGACCAAGTCCTAAGAAGACCAATCCTTATACAAAATAAACCATCATGCTATTTCATTTATTACAATTCCCCCGAGGGAGTGTGAACATGCGAAAAATGGACCACAACTAGCCCTGATGAAACCATGGAACTTCCCAAGCACTTAGTAAGAACAATTGATTTGTTCAATACTCTGGCAACTCACTGGAAATCCACTAAGTGCAGAATTAGTGGATAACATCTGGCTCCAACTACAGGACGTGTACTCGGTCTAGCCTCTTAAGCAAGGAGAGCATACGAGAACACCAGAATCTCCGGTTTCTATATCCTGTAAAAACATCTCAACTCGACAAGAAAAAACCTTAGTAGCACAAGTTTTATGAAAATGAGCCAATGATCCAAAAGTTGCTTTATTTAAAATAATGACAGAACTAAAAATTTATATATTCCTAAGTACGGAAGGAAAATGCGAAAAGTAAATGCTCACTTTAAGGAGCTTATTTTTCCTACTCTAACCATGGCAAAATTAACTTTTAAGTAAAATAAAATATCCAATGTAACCATCTTTTATCAACTTTAATATTTTTTTCCTTATCTTTGGTTACCTACCAAAGTAAGCAGACATTTTTCAGAAAATGCAAACCTGCATGAAATTCCTAGATGGGAGAGATGGACAGGAGATTATAATTATGGAGAAGGTCATTGACCTGCTTCCTGAAATGGCAAGTCCGCTTGCAGGATTCTTCTATCCAAGATTGGATAGGACTGATGTAAACATGTGTATGATGAGGCAGATCATCATACTCATCACAAGGGCTTATCCGCTGATAACTCTGTGTGTAAGCCCCAAACTGCTCCAAATCATCAGGAACATCTGTATGTGAAAACGATGGTTGAAACAAAACTTCAACTAGTTGCACCCCATCTGATTCTTCACTGCTATGCTTCTCCAACTCTTCATTACTGATACTTTTGTTCGGCTCTGCATGATATTACTCTGAATGATCATATAAACAGTTTGAATGCTCTTCTTCCATACCACATCTTTCCCAAGTATCCAGATCCACACTTCCCTCTATGGACGTATTGTAGATTGGACTTCCACAAATTTCTGAATAGACACTCCTCTCGCTGGACATAGCATAGATGGGATTCTCAATAAGATTTTCGCAAGTTGGATTATCTATAAAATTCCAATAGTCATCACTGCCATCTATGTCAAATATGAGAGTCTTCTTCGTTGGTATCACATCCCTGGCTATATCCCTCCTCATGATCATAGTCATCTTCTTCAGAAAAAGGGTCATAAGGTAGTAAACCTTCCAAACTATCATCATTATGTTCATAATAGATTTCATCATAAGTTTCACTATATGCTTATGAAATGGTTTCTTCTTGAGATTGGACTGGAGTACAAATGTGATCCTCATCACTAAAATAATCATGAGAGGGTCCCCAATCTTCAATAATCTCTGTTGATGTGACATGAGGGTCTTCAACATTATCTTCAATGAATGGATCTTCATGCACAAACTCAATGGGATCATCATGGACTTCTAAAAATTGAGTGTTGTTTTCCAGTGTTCCATGGGGACGCGCCCCCTCGCTTCCCCACGCTTCCGGGACGGGGAAACGTTTTCCCACGTCCCCCTTTTGGGGGAAACGCATTTCCCCGCGTTTCCCCAGGTGCAGAACGTGTTTCCCCTCTAAGGGGGGCTTCTAGGCGTCCCCCCACATCCCCTCGCGTCCCCTCACGTCCCCCTTTGTGGGGGGACACCTAGAAGCCCCAATTTTTATATTTTTTATTTTTCAATAAAAATAATTACATAAAAATTAAAATTAAATTAAATTATAAGTAAAATTGAATTTGATTAAATTTATAAAATTTTAATTAATTTAAACTATAAATTGAATAATATTGAATTAGATTAAATTTATAAAATTTTAATTAATTTAAACTATAAATTGAATAATATTGAATTAGATTAAATTTATAAAATCTAATTCAATATTGGAGAGTAGTTGGTTATTGGAATTTGGAGGAGCCACTAATTTTGAGGGAGAAACCGAAGTTTATTTGTAGGAGAGCTATTGCTTCTTGAAGGAGAGTCGCTCCTAGAGTACAGTTGAGACCCAGTTCAATTTCATCTACTAGCTCGAATCTTGGAGTACCAAAACTGCTAGTTGGAGGTAGGGTCATGACTCATGCCTCATTAAAATTTGTTAATTTAAAAATCAATACATTCAACATTATCATATTCCAATATCCATGTGATAAAATAATAAATTTTATGCCTTGGATTGTTTTATGAAGATTGAAGACAAATAGTGCCAAATTGTGCCCAAAACAATGAACACACACCAGTGACTAAACTATTTCTTAGATTCTTAGTGTTTCACTTTCTTTACTGTTGTTCTAATGTTCCCAAACCTGAATATGAGGTTCTTTCACATATCCTTTCATGCCTAGATTTGTTGGTTCACATGATACTGCTGTTTATAAATTTATGTGTTGTTTTTTTAATTTTTTTTAAAGCTCTTGCCTCTCATTTCCAGCCATTAAATTCAATGTTCAAGCATTATCTTTTATAAATGAGAAATCTGAATTTAGACACATTGCATAATGATAATGATGATATATAGTTTTTAGTATTTAAAATTTTAATAATTTATTTTTTACATGGTAATAATCAATAGTAACATACTTCAGTATCATTTACAAAT
Organism: Pseudotsuga menziesii; assembly: GCA_001517045.1. Lineage (NCBI taxonomy): Eukaryota > Viridiplantae > Streptophyta > Pinopsida > Pinales > Pinaceae > Pseudotsuga > Pseudotsuga menziesii. The sequence continues at coordinate 20,267 of LPNX010411824.1, forward strand.
TGAAATTTAAAATTTCATGAATTCCATAATGATTATTTTAGTTTTTAGTTTTACATTTTAGTATTTTACATGGTAATAGTTATTGTTAGTATTTATCAGTTATATATTTTAAATTAATTTTTATGACTTTGGCATCCCCTCGTTTCCCTGAAATTTCCCTAAAATTTGGGGTGGCTTCCACACGCCCCCCTTTTGCGTTTCCCCGCTACCGCGCTCCCCCGTCCCGGAAACTCTGTGGAATATTGTTGTTTTCCATGTTTATACTAGTTAGCTCAGGCTCTTCCATATGAAATTCTTTCCAAGGAAAGAAGTATTTCAAATTGGTCTTAATGAATGATTTAGCATTGAATGATTCAATATCATTTCCATCATAACGCCACTGCCTCAAAAATATTTCAAAGAAATTTGTAAGGGAAGTAATAGATTTCTTAGGAAGACCCTCATGAAATCAACATGAAACAATCCTTTGCAGAGAATGGGAAAAAATCAACATCATATGATCCTCATGACGTATGTTGAAATTACTCATCGGTGAAAGGAAAATCATAACATGAAATCTAGCTGAGTGATTATTATCATGCCCTCGGAATATTGTAAGGGGAAAATATGTCTATTCACCATCAATACAATTTGGAAAGCCAGAGATTTTAAAGAAATCAATCGGAGGATGTGCACAAGAAATCTGTGTTGCAGTTTCCCTCCACTTAATATCCATATCGAGAGTTAGTGATCATGGGAGCATCTGATACTTGAAGAGTAGGGTTGTCAAATAAAGGGCTTTAAAATTTTTACTGTTTGCATGGGCTCATCTACACACAATCAACTCAACAAGATGTATGAGAAACAGGGTTTTATCCCTTCAATGGAGTCGCCATGTGAAAAAAAGAATATACATCATAAATCTTTCACAAAAAAATCTATTTTTTGTTTTTCTTTGTAAAAAAGGAAAAAAGGGTTAATGTAGTCACTAGATGAAAAATAAATATCTATTTTAGACATTCATCACACAAAGCAAAAAAAGAAGAAAAGAAACAAAAGTCGTAACCCGGGAATAAAAAGATTTGTCCCCAGCAACAACGCCAAAAAATGTTGTCGCCTTACACTCACCTGGGGGGAATTAGAACATCATAAATCTTCAAGCTGTTAAGTGCATCCTTGGGGGCAAGTCTCGAGTCAGGTGTTGTCACCCGATCCTGACTCCTCTGTTTAGGCCACTCCTGACGGAGCCAAGGGGGGTAGTCCCTAAGAAAGAGTTGCTAAGGCCCTTGCTTTTATTAAGTGTGGATAAATTGTATTTGTTTTGTTACGAGTTTGAAATGATTTACAGACAAGATATTGCAAAGTAGAAATTATATCAGCAGCATAAAGATACAACATTCATGACATGATATGACTAAAAGAAAATAAGTTTTGTAAATGAACCAGTGTCAAATGGAGTCAAATAATTGTTGCTGAAGAAATAGAAAATGTTTTCTAGTGTACTTGGTTAGTTTTAAACTTATTCAATGATAAGTGAGTTAAGGGGAAAGGGGATTCCCGATATACCGTGAGGTACTGGGAATCTGTGATTTAGATCTAGTACTTAGAGATAAAAACTTGCAATATTTTAGATCTAAACATATGCAAGTAAAGAGGAATGATAAACACTTTAGATTTAAATTTACTTGCAATAATAAAGGAACCAAGAGAAAGAGAGAAAAATTTACTTGAAGAAAGAAGGATCTCAAGCTCCAACTTGAATGTAGTGAAGAATGAAGAGTTCATGCGGCACAAGAAGCATTAGATCACAAACAGGAGGAAGTGAAGAGAAAGAGGAAGCAACCGAGCTCTGAGTTCTCTTTCATTTGTGGCGATCTGCAAACCTATAAAACCTCAAACAAAAAGGGATCAAATCTAGTGTGATTTAACATAAATAAGATGAAAAGAGCACTAGTATTACCGACTACAGCATGCTACTTTTCAGTCTTATCTAATTAAACACAAGAAAGCAACTTGAAAACCTTAAATTCCTACTCTATGGACTAAATATATCCTTCTTAAGCTAAAAATGATACCACAATTTGCATATGAAGAAATAAAACTAATCTAATATCACCTTATGAAGCACAAGCATTCACCATGAAAAAATATCTTGCACACAATGGACCTCCAAAGTCTTCACTTTTATTCATAAACAATTACAAAGCATTACAAGAGCAGAGATTCCTTGCTTCTCTCCAAATGAGGAAGAAAGCCTCGCTTAAATAGGAAAAATGAGAGCAAACCCCAAGGGGGGCGAATTTTCCAAGTTTTGGAGCTTTTTGAGATGATTGGGGGAGAAATAGAGTGAACTAGAGGTGGTAGATGACACCTCTCATAACGTAGGTCACCCCCGCCTCTTTCTGTGACACATATACAGCAAGAGGTGAGCTCTATCATGGATAAATGTGCAATTCGCCCCCTCGTGGATTTGATTGGAATCAACTTGATTTTCTCTTGATTTGGTCTCCAATTAGCCCCAACATCATCCTTAGTTAACTTGGAACATGTATCTGACAAGTTCCCACTGATTTAAGGATGTGTTTTTTCTCCATATTTTCCCTTTTTCTAATCTTTTATTCATTTTTTGCCTTGTTTAGAGAGAATTTCACTTAAGTGATAAATAATCACTTAAAACTTAGGAAAAGTGGGTTTAGGGGTTAAGTGGGGGCTCTGGGTCCAAAAATGAGCATCCCCATGACCAAATTGGCTCCCTAGGCCCAATTTTATGACCTTTTGAAATTTTACAATTAAAATACACCTTACCGATGATTTTATTAAAATATCCTATGAAAGACTTAGCGCATCTCCATGAAACTTAGCGACTATGACTAGCACAGTATAATACATAAACCCTAGGCTTTAATAACCTTTTAAGGCATAATCACCAATTTCACCATCCCGATTTTGGAGGATTTTGAGTGAAAAACTTGAAAATTATATGTCGCTTAAAAAAGCGTCACATAATCAACGAGGGAAAAAACACTCAAGGATGATGACCTTGATGACCAAGCCCTAAGAAGGCCAAGCCTTTTACAAAAGAAACCACCATACTATGTCATTTATTACAATTCCCCCGAGGGAGTGTGAACATGCGAAAAAGGGACCACAACTAGCCCTGATGAAACCATGGAACTTCTTGAGCACTTAGTAAGAACAATTGATTTGTTCAATTCTTTGGTAGCTTACTGGAAATCCACTAAGTGTAGAATTAGTGGATAACACACTTTAAGAAAAATGATTGTATGATGTAGACCAGTGCTGAAAATGGAGTCTGAAATGGAGTGTTGAATGTATTGGAGTTGTTCTTGGTCGATTTTAGTTTATTGTGGAAGATGAATGAATTAAATTAAGGGGAAGGGAACTCCAATTATACCTGAAGGTACGAGGAGTGTGTCCAAAACCATTATCCGATGAGGTTCCACGCGAGGAATATGTGGGCTAGATCGAAGTCTCTGAGATGTGTCCAACACTACGCCAACAAGAGTGTAGCCTGATGGTGTCCCGAGGTCACTACCTAGTTGTTCTCGCTTCCTCTATGAACTTTCCCCGCAACAGATTAAATCGAGGCGTTGGATTTGGGAGGTTAATTCAAAAGTGAGCCTAATTAAACTAGTCACCCAGGCTGCTTTTGATGCAACCAACTATTCGGTCGAAGCGCAGCAGTGCAGAGCATACACAACAGAGCCTTGGTAAAGTTTTAAGGATTTTATGTGCAATGTGTTTGCTTATTTATTATATCCCCAAGAATCTATTTCAGGATAAAATCCCTAATCGGGAGATCAAGGGGTGTAAATTGTACAAAAAAAGTAAAGAACAACATAAGCAAAAATTTTCTAATTAGTCCTACCACACATCTCTTTCCCCTTTTGGGTAACTTGAGAAGTCGTGGGATTAGTATCTGTATTACTTTTAAGAATGAATGATATGAAAAAAGAACATTTATCAAAGCATACTAATCTGCACAAAGAAACTAAACTAAAACAAGAAAATCACGAAAATTGATACCGACACAAATACCCCTGGGGGATGGGGAATGGGCTTTGAGGAGCCTACTTGGAAACTTACATAAGCTCAGATACAATGCTTGAAGAGAAATTCTCTTTGGTCCTTGTTATATGGGATCAAAAGGCTTACAAAATCTCGAAAAGGAAACCACGAGGGTAGGGGGAACTCTTGGGAAGCTCCAAATGGCCCAAAAATCAAAATTTGGGCAGCGTTTCCTTTTCTTCTTTGGTGTACCTGCTAAAAACAAGCAAGATTTTATCAATATAAAGTGCCCAAAAACACTATGGAAGTGTCTTTGGACAACACACAAAAAAATGTAAAAGACTGCTAAGTTAAAACCATAAAAAAGTTGCAAAAATTAACCAAGGAAAGAAAGCTCTCCTTGGGATCTTGGATTGCTTTTTGAGAATCCAATAGAATTAAGCACTTAGATGCTTGATTTAGACTTTAATACTTCAAAGGAAAACTACTTTATGCAAGCTTTAGATTTACTTTAAAGTACTTGCGAAAAAGAGACCTCCTATGCCTAGATTTGCTCTTGAAAACGTAAAACTTTAAAGCATTTTAGATCTAAGCTTTAAGCACTTGCATACGAGATCTAAAAAATATTTTAACTTTAAACGAGATAGATCTACATAAGCAAGGAATGTAACCAAAGGGATAAATTGATTTAAATTGAAGGAGAGAGAGAGAAGGAACGCTGGAAGCCTGGGAATATTTGGGTCGTGAAGTTTGCAAGTGGAAAGCAGAGGGACTATGCTCTTCAAAATTTGCTTCAAAGATGGAGCAGTCAACCTAGATCAACCATCCCTTCAAGCTAGATACCTGCATCAACTTAAAAATCTTTGCACAAGAAAGGTTGCAAGCAAAGGTGTTGTCGGAAGTAGAAACTTGGAAAGCATGCAATTAAACAAAATGTACATGCGAGCTAAGAGATCTACAACCATCAAACAATAAGAGCATGAATCAAACTAGAACAATCTCTTATCCTACCGAGAGATAGCTCCCCTTGTAGGCTCACATCAAACCAAAGAAATGCACAACGAAAAGAAGCTAATACTCGTTATGTTGTAGAGGAAAGTGTTCCTATGACTGGGGGTTAAGTGACCATCAACATACTAGGGTTGAAAGATAGATGCATATAATTCTGCAAATAAATGTAAATAAGATTCAGAGATCAAATAGGTTCATACCTTAGTCAAATGAAGATTGATCCAAGCAGCCCTTCAATCCTCCTCTTGCTCCAAGAGACCTGCAAAACAAATTCTACCTTCCTCAAACCAATATGACCACATGTAAAGCAATGATAATCAAAGCAATATGAAACCCTAATTTGATTAACATAAACATCTGATCATAAAGAGAGACATTAGAGGAAATTTCAACTCAAAATGGGCCTTTTAACTTTTATTCAAATTCCATGTCATTATGTGTTAGCCAATGAAATTGCTTTAAATTTGAAATATCGTATAGGTCTTAAACACTTTTTTAATATAAATTTGGGGATAGGTATCATAAAAAAAACTACTTTTTTGTTTGTATTTTTTACATATCTCCCCGTGTTTTTACTCAAATTTCGATCGGGAGAGCTCGTTGGATGCAGAATTAAATTCTACATCCAACGAGTACCCACTCGACATACTTTTGACGGACCCCACTACCCCAAAAACAAGAAATACCTGAAAAAACGGAATGATGACATCACCATTACGTTTTTTCAGGTATTTCTTGTTTTTGGGGTAGCGGGGTCCGTTAAAAGTATGCCGAGTGGGTACTCGTTGGATGCAGAATTTAATTCCGCATCCAACAAGCTCTCCCAATCGAAATTTGAGTAAAAACACGGGGAGATATGTCAAAAATACAAACAAAAAAGTAGTTTTTTTTCTTTTCTTCCTCCAAAATTAATAAATATTATTTTATTATTTTAACTATTATTTTATTAGTTCATTTTAGGAGGCCCATTTTGAGTTGAAATTTCCTCTAATGTTCAATATCCATTAGCATAGATCCATTTTAAACCCAGATCTATCAAGCACCGAGAGGGTTCCAATTTCTTGAGATATAAATTGTTTTACCATAGATCCGGGTTTAAAATGGATCTAGCCTAGTTTAATTTATTTATTTAAGTGTATCTGTAATTGCGCTGAGAGGCGCTTTACAGCCCAGTATGGGGGAGATCTTGTAACGTTATGTAATGTTCCTCTTGTAAATGTCGGCCATAAAAAATAAAAAATTTAATTATCCTCCAAAACAAATGTCGGCCACAAAAACAACCTAATATAGGGGAGATGTTGTAATGTTCCTACCTAACAAAACAATAAAAAATAAAAAATTTAATTATCGGCCAAAAAAAATGTCATCAGAAAAACAACACAATATGGGGGGAGATGTTGTAATGTTCCTACTTAACAAAATAATAAAATAAAAAATTGAATTATCCACAAAAAAAATGTTGGTCGTGCACATGATTTTAAAACCATGTGCAAGACCTCCTAAACAACCCATGGTTAAAACCATGTGCAAGACCTCCTAAACAACCCATGGTTTTATTGTACATGGTTTAGAAGGGCCTTGCAAATGGTTTTAAAACCATGAGCAAGGCCTCTTAAACAACCCATGGTTTTATTGTACATGGTTTAGGAGGTCTTTGCAAATGGTTTTAACACCATGTGCAAGGCCTCCTAAACAACCCATGCTTTTAGGAGGGCCTTGCACATGGTCTTAAAACCATGTATGGGGAAGATGTTGTAATGTTCTTTCCTAACAAAATAAAAAATATTATATGTCGACCTTAAATAAAAAGATGTGTCTTTTGGTGTGAATCACACCAAAGCTGATAGTTGAGTGCAATACTTAAGAAGAGGTTTGCACCTCCAAAGATTTGATCCCTCTCGGGGCTTGATAGACCCTAGAATTTGGATCTATGCTGGTTTATATTTTTCCTTTTTTTTTAATATTTCTTATTTATGTCGGCTAGCATAACGTGACTAACGTGATAGGATCTCCCCCATACTGGGCTGGAGAGCACCTCGCTTCTCTTGATGCAATTACACAATGATTGGAAGAGGAAGAGCATCACATCTTTATTAATCATGGAAGAAGTACAAAGATAACTTTCTCCTCAAGCTAGGCACCTCACGAAACCTTGATTTGGTTCTTCTGCTTCTCTTCTCCAAGGAACTCAGCTTCAAAGCTCTGCAACACAAGGAGATGACATCAACGGCAAAGGTAGGGGGAATGAGAGCCCCAATTCCTCCAGCATAACAATGCAAAGGTTCAAGTCCCCTGTCATGGACCTCTCTCCTTCTATTTATACATTTCTGAAGAGATAGGGTCAAAACCAAAAGTAGATACAACCGAAGGAGTCAGTTGCATAACCACCAAAACTACCCAAAATTCAAGAAACATTCATTTTTTGACATGTACAGGACAAAGTCACGCGTTGCAGTGACAACAGTCGCGAATGCAAAGCCGAAATCGCGAGCTGCAGTAACAAAAGTCGCTAATACAAGAGTAACCGTGGGTAGCATGAAAGCAAAGTCGCGAGTATAGAGGTGAAAGTCGCAGGTTTGCTTAACAAAAGTCATGGTTAGGTCAAAAATGATCATTTTTAGGGTACTAGGCATTTTCAGACTTTGGAGTCTTCTGCAAAGTTGTTCCTGACTCGGATACCTTTCCAACAGTCCAAAGAAGAGTTTAAACAGAGTTACATAACTCCAGATATGGCTCCTCCAATCTAGGTGTTTTTTTCAATGACTTTCATGAAGTGTCAACATGCCGAAATCATGGGAAAGTGGTCACATGTAGAGATGTGTCATTTTGGGCTATAACAGGTTACCTCATAAACCATGCAATACTCATCCACACACAATGATGCTCGACACAAGAGGTTTTCCTCCAAAGCTTTCTTTTATTCCATAAAATACTACGATATTACAAGTACACGGCTCAACAACCTTTTGGTCCTCTTTGTAATATCCCAAACTGATATTCTATGGATCTTTGCTACTATTTTTTTGTTTATATACTCAATGATGTGCAAAACGCTGAATAAAAAGCACATGCAAAATTGTCGTGCCAAATGGCCCTAAAATATAGCTAATCTGGAGAGATTATAGGGTAAATATTTTCAGTAAGCAGATGTACACTTACCACTGTGTTGACAGGCGTATTTGACTATGCCCGCAACGGGGGAAAACGACCCAGTCCGGGATCCTTAGAACATGTTCCAAGCTGTTTTAAGTAGTCGCTCCCGACAGATTTAAAGGCTCTGTTGGCCTGAGATCCTAAGAGACTAATTAGTGCTACTGATTAGTGGGTGTTAATCTTATGATTACAAGAATTAAACTCAGATTTAAACTACTGTTATGTGAGATTACTATAAACAACTTGTTATATAGATACAGCACAATTCATAAAAAAGTTATATATTACAAATGCTGTTAATGATATACACAAATACACAGTAATTACATCAAGGAATAAACTAAAGATGTTTTTAAAGAAAGTAGGTAATCACACTAACAATTTTAATATCATGCAAGAAGCGAGAATTAAATAAATCCTAAGTTCTAATCTAACACCTATCCCGATCGGAAGCACGATTTAACTAAATCTGATTCTCAACAAATACTGGTAAATGCAATGTATGATAATATTTGCAGAATATTAAAGAAATTTAAATCTGCACATTAATACACGCACCATCAACTACCATGTATCAATAATATCAATTATTGAATGCAGGATATGTTATACCAATATAGCTGAAAAACAAGGCAGTGAATACTTAACAAATTATCTTCGCATAATTGATGAAAACGAATTATAACGAAAATAGAAACATAAGAAACACAAATACCAGCAACTGAAAGATGTCTTTAACGCAAACAAGTTTTAAAACTTAAGAAACGTGAATCCAACATCACCAGTCCAAAACATCATGACGACTGGCAGCAAACTGCCAAGCAGCCCAACCAGTAAGAACTAGCAGTTCAGTATTTGCACTCCCACTAGTATTCCCCCTGCAGCAGAGTTTCGATCTGAGAGAACAATCTCTCAGTCCAGTCCCCCTCCTCCTCCTTCACTGGCAACATACAATCTTCTTAAATAAACAGCAATCAAAAGAAATCCAAAACGAATTCAACTCTGCAACAGGCGAATTCCTGGAAACAAACATTTCGTTGCCGGCCGCAACTGCCAAAATCGCGTTCAGAGAACCCTAAAAATATCCTGAAATCCATCATTTTTTGGCGAAATCCCCCTGAGTTTAGCTAAATGGGTCTGTTCTGAAGAAAACCCATGTGCCAGATTTTTAAGATTCGCCTCCATTTGCTCACAATAAATCTCACAAAATCGCCTGTTATTAAGCTACGCGATTTCGGCGACTTGCACAATCCTGGCAGTAAACTGAACTGCTGCTCCCTTTAACTTTGAGCTTTGATGATTTCAAAATCAATTGAGATCTATAATCCCCAAATATCTGCGTCCAATCTTAACATCAAAACCAATACATTAATAAATAACCAAAATCATAAAACGAAATTCAAA
>LPNX010411824.1:29961-53450 GCA_001517045.1 Pseudotsuga menziesii
GAATGTCATGTTTCAGTAGCTTCTGGAATATCATCATTTCAGTAGTTATCAATTCTTCACTTTTACTATATGAAATTCAAACATTTCATCAAAACAAAACACAATTTTATTCGATGAAATAATGGTTTTTAAAGGCTGTTGGGTAGGGGCACAACACACTGATAAATAAGTTTATAGTAATCTACAGATATGTTGCATGGAAGGTGTGCCAGAATATAGTGTTGCTTTCCTCAGTTTGACGCCCAGCTACATGTGTGCCCTCTTTAGGAAGAGAATGACGTTTTTGGAGGAGTTTCCTGCTACTGCTGAAACTTTGCCGGAATGTTGGCCTTCACCTGCCGGAGAGAATGGTGGTCACATGCATAATTTTTCCCTCCTTGAGGCACCTAGCGAATTGTTTGGCACTAGAGGATGATGTCCCCCTTCTTCCACAAATCTGCTGTTGGCTCCTCCGGATATGCAAACAATGACTTGACAATTACTCGGTAGAGTGTGGGTAGCTTGCTGAGAAGGATAGTCATGACATGTAGGAAGAAAACTGAGATTCTATGTCCCAGCGAATTACTCTAGAGATTTCCAGCTAAACCCCAGCTGTAAATATGAACCTGCAATAAATCTCTCTCTGTATACTAGATTGTTGAAGATGCATGAATACGATGAATAACTAGTGACAGATCTGGATGATCTATCCTGAAGTGATTAGGGAATATAGATTTCGCTGTTGAAATCCCTTGTTAGCTGAAGACCTTAATCTCCAACCCCAACTTGTTGCTGCTGCTCTAGAAACCAAACTCAATAATAATAATCATGGATATCATTTTGGTTCAATGACCCTTCTTATATAGCTTTAGCATGTCACTTTTAGGGTTTGTGCCTTACTTTTTGCATGCATGCAATTCTAATTGCTCCTGACTTAAGACTGAAGAAATAAGGCTTGCATGCTCTACATGCTTTATGATAATAACTTTGATGTCCCTCTTTACTATACTAATGACTTAATAATACTGAATAATTGTTCTAATATGCTCCCGGTATTAAATGTCCTCAGTCAATTCCCTATTTATTAGTAACGGAACATTACACTCTTTGACCATTCGAAACAATGAACCGGGAGCCCACTTAAATAGCCAAATGAGAGAGGCAGGGGGGTTACCTACACTGAAGATAGAGTGGGAGTGAGCTTGAGTTCGCGAGGGAGTTTTGATCTTGATTGATTTAGTCTCAATGAGAGAGTGCCACCTCTCCAAAAGAGGTGCGCACCTCACCAATCGCCAATCCATCACCCACGTGCGAGTTCTCGACCACCCATTCGCATCTCCTACCAAACTCATGTGCTATCTCATCACCAAATCATATGATATGTCATTAAAATATATCCAAGGTTTAAAACTTATACATGAAGGGGTCTACCCTTCATACCATCGCAAGCTTCACTTGAAGCTAGCGCTTTCCTTATGAACTTGACGTCATCTCCCATTTAAAACATTCGCCGCTTTACCTTATAACCAAAGTTTAAGTAATCTTCATGCTTTGAAAAGGTCGCATACCATGATGGATCCCTTTGCCATGTCATCCCACCTTTTAAACTAATCATTTTTTTACTTTTCAAACTTTGACTTTAGTGTCAAATTGTCGCATGATTAGCATTAAAATGTCGTTTGATGCTCCTTTAGAGAAATAATGCTCCACGAGATGTTTTAGCCGCTCGAAACATAAGAAAACTGGCCTTTGGGGTAAAAAAGACGCTCTGAGTGTGAAAACGTGCATCCCCATGCCAAAAACAGACTTCGGACCCATCTTTTATTACATTTTGAAGTTTTTTAATTAAACCATTAAAAATGGCTAAAAAAATGGGAAAAAAATATTTTTCTCGGAATCAGATGAAACTTTAGGGGGACCTGGCACTTGTCCATACGACTCAATTTGAATTCCTAGCATGTTTATAAACATCGACACAGATTCTCTAATAACCTCCTAAGGCCTAACCACCAAGACGACTACCCCAACTTTGGAGGTGTGAGTGAAAAACTCAAAAATTATTAGTCGTTTGTTCAACAACCAATAATTACCAAGGGAAAAAACACTCTGGGCTAGTCAACTTGATGCTTAAGTCTGGGAAGCCGAGCCTTTTATAAAAATTGATCATGCTAGAACCTAAGTTGCCAGAAAATGTGGGTACGGGGACGCCACTTTTTGAAACATGGTACTTGGGTACATCAGAGGTACTGTAGACATATATATATATATGTGTGTGTGTGTGTGTGCTAAAATTTATAAAAATAAAACATTTCACACTCACATCATACATGCATATTTGATATTTCTAAATTCAATGATTCATATGAACATTTGCATTGAAAATTTGAAACATAAAATAATAAATTTGATAAATCATATGACATAGACTCATAGTAGATATCAATTGGAAGACTGAAGTTATATTAATATAATTAACAACATAAAATATTATATGTCCATGACACCATGAGTTCAAACTTCATTGCCATACTACATCCAAAATTTGCCTAAAGGCATTTTTAGACATGAAAAAGAAAGTTCAAAACAGTAAACATTGAACATGAACAAGATAGTTGATTTGGCTTCCTCAAGCCATGTCATCAACAACCTTAGGATCAATGTCATTAGCATCACTAAGGTCTTCTGTCACGTCGTCGCTGGAGTAGTGAGCACAGTGCACTAGCAGTGAGAAATGCAATGTTGCGCTGGTTTAAGGGGCAAGGGCCCACATAACATGTGTATTAGTGTTTTATTATTTAATTTTTAAAATTTTGAACTTCAAACTTTGCAAATTGACTCATCCTGAACAATGAGCTAAGATAAATTGTCCAACGGCTGTACCGGGTACTTCATACTTCATACATGAAGTACCCGGTACGTGAGGTTGGAGTTGGGTATGGCTGGGGACGTACCATTGAAGTACCCAAGTACCCGGTACGTGTACCCGGTACTGGTTCATGTACCCGACCCCCCGGTACGAGTACCCATGCAACACAGGCTAGCACATTTTTTACAATTTCCCCAAGGGGTTATGAACATGTGTTACAAAACAATTTGAACAGACTCCCAGAAAAAGCCTGGCGAACTTCTAAATTCTGACCATGAACAAGTGCACTTGTTCAAACCTTTCCGGCTCACTTGAAAAATCCACCAAGTACAACTTAGGTGGTAACAGTGTCCTCATCCCTTGAATGGGTTGGTTCCTGATGAGTTGGTGCTCATAAGAGAGATTGGTGTCCCTGTCAGATTGGTGTTTGCAAAATCTATGAGTGGGCCCGCTCACACCATTATTGGAGATTGGTGTCAAATTTATTATAATTTATGGTTTTATCAATTCATTAACTTGAGTTTCCATATAAAGATTTTGAGTATTGTGCTTTGTTGTTGATGAATGTTTATGATTAATAATTATACATGATTAATGAAGTAAAATTTGATAAAAGTATATGATACTGATTCATCTCCTCCCCCCCCTCAGTATCACTGAAGGTTCTGACAAATATTTTCCTTCTATCCTGGGTTGGAGGGGAAGCAGAAAAGTATAATGATCTTGTTGTGATGTACTGTAATGTTTCCTATTAATATAAGACTCAGTTTATTTATATTAAAAAAACTGAATGCCAACGCCATGAATTCTTTCCACCCAAAACATGGACTGACTCAACACAAATCCACTCCTCATCCACATGCTCCTAGCAAAACATGGTTTCTTTAATTCTAGGGAATCCTTCTAAACTCCTGCAGAAGGAGAGAGGAATCACAAGTAGTTAAGAATTAAGATTGGTTCCCCTTATTTCAGACTCCTAGCTAGATTTTGTTATTTCCTATGTCATCAACTCACGTAACTTAAGTAATTAAAGGAAAAGTGGGAGGAAATCATACAAAAATAGGAGGATGGCCCTAGGTGAAGTCAGTATTTTGTGAGAAAAGCAGCAGCAATGTAGAGATGCAACAGAGTTCTCAAGGAGATGGAGAAATAGGCTGAAAAGATGAGGATATATGACTTAGCTTTATTTAAACTGACATTATCTATTAGCACATATTGGGGCAGCTTCTAGGTCCCCCAACCTAGATAGGTAACTGACTTGCACATAATGAGTCATGGTGTGTGTGTGTATAATAGCACCCTTCTTCAGCATAGCAACCAGTTAGACGATTCCAGTATTATGAGATTAGAAGTCCACAAATGCACATTAGGATTCGTATATGCTGCTTTTAATTCCTTAAATGTAATGAGTTCCATCCTGTCAGCATATAAGATCTAGTATGTCAGAAGCATCTGTGATATACATGCTTTGTATAGTCAAGTAATTTTAACTGACTGGAGAAGTGTTCCATAAAACATACGAGTATCAATTACAGGAATTGGATTGGATTCATACCATTAACCTCCATCTTCCTAACTCATAGCATCATACAGTATAAGGTTGTAGCCTTGGTAACAGTAATTTCCTATTGTTTGTCAGTATAAAAGGCCTTAAATGATACAAAACTGTTTAAATTCTAATACAGACTAAGAAAAAGAAAATGTCTCGTATGAGCACTTGCCTTAAGTGATAATCTACTGCATGCCCATAGGGACCCTCAACTGAAGCATTGATTTTAAAAGGACATCCTACTGCCAACTGTTGTTGAGTTTGTTCCCCGGCCATTGAAATAATATTCTTCAGCTCATGTGTCCATTTTCCAAGAGGCTTGATGAGAATTGATAAATGATTTCTACCATCATATGGGCTGGATGACACACTAAATGGATGCCATTGAAGCCAAGATAAATTTCGTATCTGGATAAAGACAAAGCTCAGCGCATTGTAGCACAAACCTGGAAGAAATATGAACTCGTTAAAAATATGATGTTTATACGGATAAGCTGATTACTTTACATTCAAAATGCATGGAAATCACTCGCTGAAGAGTATGTAATCATAACTGATGATGGAAACATGGAATATTGTAGGGTTGTCATATGTCAGGGTGCTTAAATCTTTTATTATAGGAGCAAGAAGTTACATAGGAGTCAGCCAACTCATGAAAATACTGGAAATTGATAACTTGGAGGGAAAGGGGGAGGGAAGCTAGATTCTAGAGTTTCCTGCTAAAACTTAGGGAATTTGACTTACATGTGCCATTTGACTGCTATGTAGCATTATCAATGTATGAAAGAAAAGGGAATTTGACTTACATGTGCCATTTGACTGCTATGTAGCATTATCAATGTATGAAAGAGAGGGAGAAAGAAGTCATTATAATTCATAATTACAAGTTTACTCATAAGCAGCTCATTTGTTATAAGATTTTTTATGACTGCAATGAAGGGATTGAACTCTATATTTGTGAATCTATATGGGCTGAGAAAAACTAGCTAGAACACGAGTACTCTCTTACTTCATCTTTTAATTTTGTCTGGCACATATAAGGGTGAATGGAGGAGTTTATTCTGGTATGGGGAACTACATATAAACATTTTGCATAAATCACGCATTCCATATTGTGCTTAAAAAATCATTAAAAATATGTCATACGTTCTTGGAACAATAAATGGAATGTCAAAAAAGAGAAGGGTAAATTTGATACTTGGCGGCTTTGATATAACCAATTCCATTGTTCCACATGGAAGGCACTTTGCTGACAGCAGATCAACATCTCTTCGAGATTGACAGAATCTAAGAAACCGGTCAAGTACGAAGAAAAAGATTCCTGCTGCTGCTATGGAGAATATAAAGTCTCCCACGTGTAATGCTAAGAACACTATAAAGACTATATATAACTGATGTGTGTAGAAAAATAGTTCAAAATATTGTTCTCGTACAAAGCGCAATGAAGTCACCCACATGGCCAACCCAGCACAAAGACTTATCTCCCCAGGTACATTTGCAATACCAATACGTTGCCACTGAACCACCTGTAAGGAAAATTTTGGTTAAATAGTAGATAATTTTAAGCACAACAAATCTTAGTCGTATAGACATGAATACAGAAAGAACTGACGCATTATTTGATGGCTTATGTGACAAAAAAGGAAGAACTGAGATTTCTTGGTGATTTAAGCCCAAGATCCATGTACATACTACATGCCACCTTGGCCCTATTTTGTGTCTGTATTTGGTTGTTGTACAGCTATTTAGCTGATAAGCAACATGTGGGACTGGGAAGTACCAACAGATAACCATTCAACTACACCCACTTTGCTAGGAGCTTATGTATGTTGATATCCTCTGGTATATATACCTGTCTATTAATAAACTTGTAAGACATGCTTAGCCTATTAAGTTTCTGCATCAAGAGGAAAAGTAAATAAAAGACCACCCTCTCAATGAAGGAGTAAAGTTTAAACTACCTAGTATTTAAAATTTAAATGCCTGAATTCACTTTATTAAATATAATAATGCAGTAAGTTTTAAGAAATTAAATTTATGTCTTTGAATGTGATGGGGGTGCTATGCACATGAACAAAAATCAGATTGTGGCGGAGGTTGTCAGATAGCATAAAGTAGATCTTTTCTCACAGGAATTTACAGTCGATAATTTCAAATAGGATTATTTGCTGATTTGTTTGGAATGTTAGTTATCAGTGCACTATTCATCCCCACGGCAAAGGAGGGTTAATGATTTTAACAACACCTTATATGCCTGCTGTAGTTTTGATGAGGAACTGGAACCTAAAGATTGATGTTTCTGGTGCATAGTAATACACTTGCAGGGCAGATTCTTTGTTTTCCCTTAGTTTATAACCCCAACTCTCCTCAAGAGAGGATCCATCTATGGTATTGGATAGAAAATAAACTCACCAACAACTGACTCCACGTAGGAAGTGATATAAGTGATTTAGAGATATGGAGGCTGGAACTTTGGCCTCTTTTTCTCCCACTCAAAGAAAATATTGGAAGGACTGCCATCATGGCTTGAACACTACTGATCTAAATCAGAAAAGGAAGCATGACGATAGACCAAGATGGTTCACTTGGTCTCAAAATAAATAAGGGGATTCTAGGATCTTAGGTTGGACAGGTTTTATGCAAGCCCAAACCTATTTCACTCTTCCAGTTCTCACAAGGATACATTAAGTTGGTTCACTTGGTCTTGTTACCACCTAAGTTGTACTTGGTGGAACTGTTCAGCTGAGCCACCAAAGAATGAACAAGTCAATTGTTCACTATCAGAAGTTCAGAAGTCCATGTGGGCCATCCTGGTTATTTGACTTGCAAAGGTGCTTGTGCTTTGTAGAGGATTGCTATCTCTTCCTTGCACACCTTCTTGCACCCACTTGGAACTTTTCCAGCTTCCAGAGACCCCTCCTCTAATGCCTCCAGCCCAATGTACACTTCTTGCAATTGTTGCACACTAGTTGAGCCTATAGTGCCTTGGAGGGGGGGCGTTGAGGGACTTTCAACACTTTAGGGTTAGATGGGGCATAGCGTCCTCACCTGGCTCACTACTTCGTCAAGTGAATCCATTTCTCTGATTGTTTTAGCTTATTTTTATTATTTTTGTATAATTTAAGGTAAAATTCCTTAATTTTGTAGAATTTACCCTAAAATTAATATTATTTTATGATTTAGGCTTGTAGGCTCAAAATTAAATTATTCTAGTGAGAAAGGTATAAATAAGACCTATCTCATTCATTCTAAATCATAAGATAAGGGTTCTAATATGAAATTATTTCTTTTTCTCCCACTCTTGGAGTCTTCTTGGTGATGTGCACTTCTCTTGGGATGATTCTCTTTGCTTGATGGTGGATGGATGAATGGTCTAGGGCTTCTTTCTTGCACATGCTATGGTTGAAGCTAGACTTGTTGGAATAACACATGGACAAGTGTGACCTAAAGTTTTCTTCTTTGCTCGTCTCTTGTTGCATGTTGGTGAATAATGTTACTATGTGGATTGAACGGTAGTTTTATGCTGCACTTTCTCTAAATTAGAGATTTTTACCAATATTCTATCAACTTAGCTGGTAACAAGCCAAATTTGAACCTGAATTTCATGGTTGTTGAACTCTAATTCAAACCTGAACCATGTGACATAGATCGAAAGTATGTCATCGAAAGTTTGATTCGATGTGGAAAAGGTGTGTTGTGGCAGAGCCTCGACATATCAGAGATTCGAAGTCCAAGGATTGATGAAACGATGAGCTCATGAGCTGAAAGTTGAAATTCGAAGAGTCTATTGGGAGTGCCATATCGGAGGTGACAACAGGAAGTGTATGCTAGGAGTCTCGACGGAGCAAGTATGATGGCATATCGAACACAAGGTATTGGAAGTGCCTCATTAGAGGTAGGCTATCGAAGTATGTTGTAGAAGATGTTGAAATCAAAGCCCGATGGGAGAAGTCCAACAAATGTACTGGAGACTTGAGGTCTCGATGGTCCCGATAGCAGGAATGTCCAATAATGCGATATTTAGTATCTTTCAGAGGAGTTTGGTTTGTATGTTTGCGGAGTACCAATAACCAATACTTGAAAGGGGCAGTTTCGACAGCCTGATATTGGTTTGAATGTTGTAATTGGAATATTGTGTTGTTTTTTTGACAGGCAATATCCAATGATCATTTCTCAATCATCAATTTTCTGAAAATTATATTTCTCGACACGGGTTCAAAGGTTTGGTTTAGATGGTGATTTAGTTGTTGGTTTTGTAATATTTTCTAGTCTAATAGGATTTTGGTCGCTGAAAAAAAATATTGCTTGTATATATATGTGTTTTTTGAAGTGTTCCACGAGGACGCGCCTCCCAGGGTCAAGGGCTTGCCCCCTACGCTTCCCATGCCCCGGGGACTGGGAGGCTCCATGGGAAACGTTTCCCAGCGCCCCCCTTTCTGCGAAACTTGGGGAAATGCAAGTCTAGAAGTTTCCCGAATTGGGGTCTCCCACACGCCCCTTCCTAAAAATGGGGGGCTCCCACAGGCCCCCACCCCCCTCGATTTTTTAAATTTTTTTAATTAAAAAAAATGGTTCATCTTAAATTTTAGGCTTTTACACTAAATGGTCATACTAATTGGTGATGGGATGAGGAATTGATACGTTTATATGTTGGGGTTCATATTTTTATTATTTTTCTTTTTTTTTTATCATTTTAGAGACCGACCCCCCTATGTTAGGGACCTCGACGCCCCCCCATCCCCCAAAATACCCCAAAATTTTGGGGTGTCTCTACACGTCCCCAATGTGCATTTCCCCACCCCCACGCTTCTGCATCCCGAAAACTTGGCGGAACACTGGTTTTTGCTTGTTCATGAAGTGAGAGATGTAATATACCAAATTGTTGTATATTGATGTTGTGCAGAGTTTGTTGTGATATTTGGTAGTTTATTCAAGTGTTTGATGTACTATTTGGCCAATAGTCAGTTTGCATGAATAATAATAAAGTTGCATGCCCCGGATATTACAAGTATTTAGATCTATACTGTAAACAAGACCAAAATCAAAGCATGGACATGCCAATGAGATATACTGGAGTAGTGTAAGATCATATAGAAATCATGCATGCCATGCATCAAATCTAGGTCAAGAGGTTGTAGCAGCTCCTTAGATCAATTCTCCCTTGCAAGCCACACTCCCTCTTCTAGTGAAATATCAATGATAATAGCTCTAGAAAGATGATGTCTCATCCCAATAAGCAGTGATGAGATCAGTTATGGTTCTCCCACTGAAATGGATGAGTAGTATGGTCTTCAGAATAACCAAATAATGTGCCTCCAGTAATCCAATAAAGAATAATGTGCCCTCCAATGTTGGATAAGGAAGAATGCGCTCTTTAGAAGATGACAGAGCAATATGCCCTCTGTGGAATAGCTCTCCAATGTGCCTCAGTGAAAGGGATAAAGAATATGGCCCTAGTGATAGCTAGATAGTACGCCTCTTAGAATGAATCCAACAATACGCCCTCAGCAAGAGCTAGGAAATGCACCCTCAAGATGTGTAGAATGATGCACCCTCATAAATTCTTCAACTACTTTGAATGCCCTCGAATCTCTGCAAAGAATGATAAATACATTGTAGTATTGAATCTCTATGACAGATCTAGATGATCTATCCTCTAAATTGACTAGGACGGATAGATTTCACCGTCGAAACCAATGTTGGCCAAGGAAATTTTCCCTCAACCATGAAGCCGTTTACAGAGTGTAAAGTTCTCAAGCCAAAACAAGTCAAAATTATTTTCACAAATATCTATGAGTTTGACTGAAGCACTGTGTACATTTTAACTTACTACTGTAACTTGCAGATCTGACCCAACTGACTATTAAATTTTGGTGAGGACCTTGAGTTGTGAGCTTCTAACAAACACTTGCACTTGTGTATAGTGGCTTGGAGTTGGGCAATACTTGGCTATTACTGCTGTAGATAACATCCCTTGTATGAATCTGATTTTGAAATTTTCTGCTTCTAGTTTTGATTGAGAAATTTTGACAAACACTTGCACAGTGACTGCTGTAGCTTACTGTGTGGGTTTAAAAGATTGAGGTCTGATTTATATATGTTACCATTGAATGTTTCATGAACAACTTGCATAGTATTTACCACTATAATATTATTGGATAGCATATCTCACACCAACACTAAAATCAGACTTCAAAGAACGCATTCAAATCAGATTATTTCAACTTAGAGAAACTGTATACATGCCTGGAAAATGAGAGACAGATATTTGGCGGTTGCAGCCCACAGTTGACAAGGAAAACGCTGCATTAACAGTTGGATGCGCTTCCCAAAGGCCCACGACCTTTCACTTAATGATAAAGGGGTCATTAATAGTGTAGATTGCTGAAGGTATTTTCCTAGGCAACTTTTTTAATGTAAAGTGATTTTATATTTTATAAGTGAGTTTGTACTTTATCATTAAAGTGAGATTTAAGTTGTGGGGCTCAAATATTTAATGTGCACTTTATTAAATAAAAGTGAGTTTATATTGTGCAATTAATGAGAATCTTAGGATCTAATCAATCTCATTCTTTGATTAGATAGTTATGGTAGTTAGGATTAGAGTTTCAATAGATAAAGTATAAAAGAGTGTTTAGGGAAAAGAAAGAGGCATCAAAAGAAGAAGAAGACAAGTGAGAGAGAGAGAAATTAAATCTTGAAGGAGATTTCTGATTTCTAAGAGACTGATCATCAAAACAAATTGAAGGCACGATTCCCAAGAAATTCTAAAAATACACAGAGATATGACGAAGGATAACGCCCAGCAGAGAATGAGGAAGTTACTTGTTTAAATAACCATGTGTGTGAAAGATGGCAACCAGTCGATAACCATGAATGCATCCACTCCTGAATATACAGCCTTTTAGATGGATGTGCCCTCTCTAGCAGCAAAGAGACTCAATACTCCATGCGTCCTAAATACAAGCAAGCTGACCACCAGTGCGCCCTCTCCTCATGAACATGATACCTCCATATGTGCACCCTCTTTGCTAGACAACCAAAAACTCAGCCAATACTGAAATATTAAGAAATACCAATACCTTCCACGGCGTTGATGCACTAGTGAGAAATATGGAGTGATTCTTCCTCCTCAAGAGTTAGGGTAGAATGGTTGCACTATCGAAACTCTTCACCCCCTCCTAAGGTTTCTTCGAAGAGAAGCTTTGAAGCTCAAGAGCTCTCAATCCAAAATGCAAATAGACAAGAATGAGAGAATGAACTCTCATGTCCATTTTCATATTTTCTCTTTTGCCCCACTTGTGACTTTTCAACTTCCCTTGACCTTTTCTCTCATTAAAATATTAAAAAGTGACTTTTTATGAGAAAGTGACCCCCATTCACGTTTTAATTTCAAAGTGAGTACTTTATGATTTAACTTTTACTTCCCGCTCACTTTATCAAAAAGTGACTTTTATAAAGTCACTTTAAACAAATTAATTACTAATGTCACTTTATAAAGTCCTCTTAGCCTAAATGACATTAATAATTAATTAATTCCCTTTTCGTTGTGTTACTACCTGAGTTGCACTCAGTCGGACTTTCAAGTGATTCGGTAAAGATGAACAAAGTACTTACTCAAATTCAGAGTTCAGAATCCCATTCAAGCCTTCCAAGGCCATTTTTTCACTTTTTTACCACATGTTCATGCCCTGCAGACAGTTGTAAAAAATGTGTTAGCACAGGCTTTTTGTAAAGAATCTGGCTTCCTAGGACTTGGTTATCAATCCAATTATTCCAAGGTGTATTTTGCCTTGTTGATTATGCAATGTTGACTAAGCGATGCATAATTTTCAAGTTTTTCACCTGCTCCTCCAAAGCTGGAATGGTCGTCTTGGTGGCTAAGTCCTGGGAGGTTATTAAAGTTCATGTGTCAATGTATATGAACGTGCTAAACAATGATTTTGAGTTGTTTGGACATGTGCTAGGTCACCCTAGGTTTTTTCTTAATTTTCGAGAAAAAAAAATTTCCCGCTTTTTTAGGCCATTTTTTAATGGTTTAATTTAAAAAGTTGTAAATGGCATAAAAGCTTGATCTGAAGGCATAATTTGGCGTGGAGATGCTCGTTTTAACACTCAGGTCATACTCTTTACCCCAGGACCCACTTTTCATACACTCTGGGTGATAAAAAAGTCACTTAGGTCATTTTTCGCTAATGGAGCATCAAAATGACATTCTAATGCTACTAATGCGACAAATTGGCATAAAGACAGTTTGAAAAAGTGAAATAAACATGTCAAAACATGTTGGAGTGACATGGCAAATTTGTCCCCCATGAAGGCGACGCCATCTAAGCTTAAAGGCGTCACATTTTGGTGAGTTTTGGATACCAAGCGAATCATTTCATGATTAGGAGGGCACCCACCATCTCAAAATGCACGAGTTATGTGGCACTCAAATCGTGACCAATGGTTTAAGTGGATTTACACGTTGGAAAGCCAATAGAGTGAAAGGCGATTTATCCAAATAAGTAAGGCGTGCTGTTTTGAGATGATTGGAAGAGTGGTAAACCACTACGAGTGGGTAGTTGCGATTTCCCTTCATGGTTAGCGACTTGGCCTGTGGTATCCAAAGTATGGATTGGTGGGACTTTGGTGAGGGTGCATCTCTCCATTGGAGAGGTGGCGCATCCTCCTTGCACTCAATTGAATCAATCCCACGTTTGACTCTTTAAACTCAAGCTCACGCCTTGTTCACTCTAGATGTGGCAGTACGCCCCTCATGGCCAATTCTCCCTTGTTTTGCTATAAATAAAGCATGACTCTCTCCCATAATCTAGTTGGAATTCTTTGGGAAGAGCTTGCTCATTGTAATCGTTATTTATTGGAGAAATAAAAAAGACTTTGGAGGTCTAATTTGTGATGTGCTTTGGTGGAGTAGATGTGTTATCATTAAGCGGTATAAAGGTAACTTGTATCTGAGCCATATGTTTGCTTTGAATCTAGTTTAGCTTGCTTGAAGGGTTGGCATCGACTTTGTAAGGTAGATTAACCATTTTGTTTAATGTGTTAATCTATTGAACATAAATATTTAGAGATCTCACTGAATGCTTCATTTGTTTATGAATGTTTTCATTTTGATTTCTGAATACGTGTGCTTCTAGACTTGATCTTGGTTTTGTAAGTGTGTGATGTCCAGGTTGTCTTAACTGGAGGCGTGGAATATCTTGTTTGATCTCTCTTTTTTTCTGATAATATTTGTTGCAGATAAAGTCCCTCGGTACCCCACAAGCGAAGAGTCAAGGGTTCTCTTTTTCTCCAAGCTACCCATTTCTCCTTCTCCCTTTTTCTGCTCTTTATTGTTCTGGTTTTCCTTTGAAAGGCATTCATAGATATGTAGTTAAACACACATTGAAAGAATAGATCTTGAATCACTTTTCTTTATTAGATCTAAGCTAAAGTTGCAAAGCATTATGATTTCTTAGTTCAAATCTAAATCATTAGCTTGCTTGTTTCAAGTTATTTATTCTCGTATAACAAAAGGATTGATTAGTAAGTTAATATTTGAGTTT
Organism: Pseudotsuga menziesii; assembly: GCA_001517045.1. NCBI lineage: Eukaryota > Viridiplantae > Streptophyta > Pinopsida > Pinales > Pinaceae > Pseudotsuga > Pseudotsuga menziesii. Next base: position 43,907 of record LPNX010411824.1, read on the forward strand.
AAGTTTAATATCTATCATTGAAGTGTTTAAGATTCGTTTTCTATCCTTAAGAAGCAAACAAAGACCCTGAGAAAGCAGTTTTCTAGCTCATTTTCTTAGTTGCTTTCACTTAATTTTTCTCCATATTCACTTAGAATTTTTTTCGGCAATTTTTGGTAGAAACCAAAGCACTCTTGAAGCATTTTGGGGCATATTCCATTAATGTTTACTTGTTGTTTTTGCAGGTTTAACGAAAAAGAGGAGGAGACTCTGGCAAATTTTCCAAAAATTGAACAAAAAGAAGACTAACAGAGCTTTCTCTTGCATAAAAATCCATTTTTTCATAAATTTGTAAGCCTTTGGATCCAAATTATAAGGACTAAAGCGCACTTCTCCCATATTGTAAAAAGTTAATAAATATTTGAGTAGGATCCTAGGAGCCCACTCATCCCCCCAGGGAAAGAGATTCGTGGTAGGATTAATTAGAAAACATTTCCTTTCTTTTATTGTTTCTTTAAAATTTAAAATTTACCCGGTTGTGCTCTCACAAGTATCTCGAAGGGGGGAAAGAGACTCACAGTCGTGAGTAGTTAGTTAATAAACACCACATTAGGACTTTTTGTTATCCACTAATTTTGTACTTAGTTGGATTAGTTGAGGAGCCGCCATTTGACAAACATGATAAATGTTTGTATTCCAGTGTATCAGATGATCTGCCTTTGTGCCTAGCCAGTTTTGGCAAGTCAGTTTTTGTTTTCAGTAATTATGACCATGGCCCCGCGGGGTTTGTAATAAAATGTGCTAGTAGGGTGTTTTGAGTGGTTCGGTCTCCTAAGACGTAGAATTTCAACTAAGGTATTTCAGGGAGTTTTTTGCCCTTGACAATTATGCTTTGCCTATAGCCGAGTATAATTGACGAGGTTTTATCCCGCTTCCTCCAAAGCTGGAATGCCCGATTTTGAATTCTGGGCCTTGGGGGGTTATTAGAGCCCAACTGAGTATGTATAAACCTACTAGACATTATTAGAATAGACTATGGTCATGTCCTAAGTCACTAGAACCCTCAGAAAAAATTCCGAAATTCTTTTACCGGAGGCATCAAAATTTTTATTTTTAATTTTTTAATTTTTTAATTTTTCCTAAGTTTTTTAATTAAATTTTTCCATAATTTAAATGGAAAAATTCAATTTGTAATAAGTTAGTCATCCGAAACCCGAATTCAGTGATTGAAGGCTCTAACATTAAGCCAAAAATAAAAAATCATTCATGATCAGTCGGTCAGCTATCTCCAAGTTTTAGAAGTTCATTCAGCCTCATAATTAATAATTTATCAAAAAAGTCATTTACGGAGAAATTATTAATTAAAATATTAAAAATGAATATTTTGGAGAAAATAAAAAACTCTCCAAAATAAACCAAATTGAATAAAATAAAAGGCTAAATGACATGGCACGGAGCATTTATGATGATTCCAATCAATATCGGTCAGTTTCAGATCAAGTATCAGAGTGTAGCAGTTGAACTATCAGTTAGAAATTTGCCCTCTTTGGTCAAATCCGTTTTTGGTTGAAGTATGGGTTATCTATTGGTTGGGTGATCATTACGAGGGGGGATGAACCACCTCACCCCCCCTCATTACTCCAGCACTCAGTTACAATTCAGTTGCAACTCAGTTCAACTCCAAATCATCATGTCGAGCTCATTCAATTACTTCGGTGTTACTCTTAGTCTGGATTTAGGGATTTGAGCCCTATTTTATTTCCTTTTTGTATAAATAGAGGCTCTTTCAGCTCTATCAGGGTGGATTTTGTGAACAATACATGATCTAATCCGTTGTTTGGCAAGCATATGAGTTGTTATTTTGTAGATCAGTCCATCCAACCAAGTAGAAGTTCGAGCTCAGCTGCATCCTCTTCTCTTGGAGTCAAGTACAAACTTCCGGTAATTGCATGCTTTATGAGATCCAACTGTCCTTAAAATATCCACAGGTTTGACCATTTTCTCCTTATTTTTTATTCATCTTTCAAAGTAAAAATTTCTGATTTTTTGGGTTAAGCAAGGTTTGGATCTTAAGCTACTAATCTTTCACCAAACCTTGCTCTGTTTGGCTGTCCTCTTTCCTCTTTTGCAGCCCTCTTTCTCCTCTTTTGTAGCCCTCTTTTGGCCCTAGTTTGCAGCCCTCTTTCTCCTCTTTTGCAGCCCTCTTTTGGCCCTAGTTTGCAGCCCTCCTTTTGCCTTTTGTTTTCTCTCTTTTTTCCCTTTTTCTTCTTTTTTTCATAGCTTCTTCTTCTTTCTACTTTCCTCCGTTTTCATTATAAAAGTTTAGTTTCTTTACTATTTTACTTACCCCCTTGCTTTCCCGATTAGGGCCCTAAAAAGCCTGAAAGAGACTCTTGGGTAGTTTAGATCTTTGTGTTTCTTTTAAATTTTAATAAATTAATTAAGTCTCTTGAACTTGCAGTAACACAAGTAAGAGCACTCTCTATCGGAGAGCATAGTTAGAATTGCACATCCTTGCATTAGGCATTTTAGACTAGCTAAGTCTCTTGAACCGCTGTCATAAGACAGGGTCAAGAGCGCTCTCTGTCGGAGAGTCTTAATTAATCTGTTTAATAAAATCCGCAACTCACACCCCCATAATTAATGAACTTCGTTTTCTCCTTGCCGAAGCATGCTCTAACTGACTTCAAAATCGGAGTACCCAGAAGTGGCATTGGATTTCTAATCTTGCAAGAGAAACGTAATAAAATTTAAACCCCATAACCAATGCACTGGCGTTGTAGGGAATTTCCTAAGTTCTTCTTAGTAGAGGCGCCGGAACCCCCGCTGTCTAAGCTTCTCAGCTAGCTGGTCAATCTTCGCGATACCAGCCTGGGATACTGGGCAGGCCATCATGCCTTCAACAGATTAAACTTGAAATATTCTCCTAGCTTTTGACGAACCTTCGTTGACACCATAAAGCAAGATCACTTAAAATCCTTAAAAATATACCAAGACCACTCGCACAACTTAATATTCACTAGCTCTATTTCAAGACTTGATCTTAATTTCCTTTACGCATTACAGTATTTGGAGTCCATAAGGCACTGGTCTTTTAATCTTTGCATAATTATTATATTTGGATCAATTGTCTTTGGCCTTTTAAATTACTATCTGTGAATGCATATTTGTAAAGTCTTGAATTATTGTTTATCTTTTTAATCTCTTGCTAGCAACGTGGATTGCTCTGTTTTATGTGTCAACTTCATAATAAACAAACAGATTTAATCGCAATAACTCCTAAACAACACCCATCTGCATCCGCAACCTTTTAAAACACTTTAACAACTTAAGAGCCATAGAAACTCTTTTGTAGGGACTACCCCCCTTGGCTTCATTAGCAGTTAGCCTAAACGGAGGAGCTAAGAGTAGGTGACAGTACCTGGCTCTGTGCTTGCCCCCAAGGTCACACCTCTCCCACTTTCTCAAGTGAGGAGACAGCTTTCGAAAGATTTATGTTGCTAGTGTGCAATTGGTGGACAACATCTTTTGGCATCGTCGTCGGGGACAAATCTTTTTGTTCCTGGACAACCTTTGTTTCTTTTTAGCTTTTTTCCCTTTTTTGGTAGATTTTTAGTCCAATCACTCTCCGAAATTTTACTTAAGTCCACCTAGTGACTCCACTGTCAGTTAACACCTCAAGGTATTAAACTAGAAGAAACTCTGAAGGTTTGCTCAGTTTCATCCCTGACCCTGAAAAAGTCTATAGGAGGAGACTAAACAAACTAGCTTCTCGTAGGATCCTTGTAGAACTTGGATCTGAGTCTGTTTCAAACATCCACTAGCTTTGTTTCAAGACTTGCTATTAATTTCTTTACGCATTGCAGTACTCTGACTCCATAAGGCACTGGTCTTTTATTTTATGCATAATTGTTATATCTGGATCATTTGTCTTTGGAACATTTTAATTTATATCTGTGAATGCATCTTTATAAAGTCTTGAATTATTGTTCATCTTTTAATTCTCTTGATAGCAACGTGGATTGCTTTATCTTATGCGCCAAGTTCATAATAAACAAACACATTTAATCACCATAACTCCTAAACAACACCCATCCGCATCCGCAACCTTTTAAAACACTTTAACAACTTAAGAGCCGTAGAAACTCTTTTGTAGGGACTACCCCCCTTGGCTTCGTTAGGAGTTAGCCTAAACGAAGGAGCTAGGAGTAGGTGACAGTACCTAGTTCTATGCTTGCCCCCAAGGTCACACCTCTCCCACTTTCTTAAGTGAGGAGACAGCTTTCGAAAGATTTCTGTTGCTGGTGTGCAATCGACGGACAACACTTTTAATCAAAATTAACGAAGGCTCCTACCTCGTATGCTCTGCACCGCTGTAGCTTGTCTGATCAGCTGGTTGTACCAGAAAGGGATACGAGTGACTAATATAATAGGAAAATCCATATAAGCTTATTTCTTAAGAAATCGAGAGGTCACAAATGGTGGCTACCATAGAGTTAGGGGGATACTCCAAGCAAGTTATGCCTCACCACGTTGGACACTTGGTAGAACCGCTTTATCGCTCATTTCAAAAGAGCTTGCCTTATTGGGCCAAAGTTCAAACCCACAATTAACCCATTCCCTTAATCACTCATTTAATAATCTAAAATTTACCAACCGAGACACTGCAATACTTTCACAGAGACTACACTAGAAACCCTCATATGCAAAGCACTTTCTTCATTTGGCACTGGTCTATTTTAATCTTCTTTGCATAAGTTAATTTCGCAATGTGCCTTGAATGATTTGTCTATTTCTCTAAAGATTGCTAAGAGTAATTTATTTGTAGTAATTGGTACGTAACATTTTAATCCATTCCATTTTAAACTCCTAGAAAATATGTTGTTTCATACTTTCATAGTTAGAAACCACCTTAGATTGTCTTTCATAGAATCCACCCCCCTTGGCTTCGCTAGGATTTGGCCTAGACGGAGGAGCCAAGTATCAGGTGACAGCACCTGGCTCAAGCTTGCCCCCAAGGTCGCACCCACTGGCTTGAAGATTTCTTCCACATGACCCAAGGTGTGAATTAGGTGGCAACACGCCGACTCTATGCTGTCGGGAGCAAGGAGCGTGAACGAAAAGCGAAATTTTGAAAAGATTTCATTTTTGGAGCATTTTGGGATCGTTTTTTTATATAATACATATTTTAATATATTTTGATGCATATATTTAAAACAAAACATGTAAAATACCAAATTAGCTATATAAAACATGAAAGCATAGATATTATCATTTAATACACATATAACATCAATCATCTTGGAGCTATAAGTTATAACATCGTCATCAAATGATCAATCATTATCAACATCAACCTTCAAGTTTAAACATATAATATTTGCAATCAACAAACTCCAAGAGATAACATCAACCATGAAATGAAACAGAGCATCATATTCATTACCAAAGAGTTCTAAGATAAGGGCAAAGGTCCTACATTTGAAAACCTACTAATGGTTGGGGGTGTGGCATCTTTTTTGTATGAATTTGATCACCATCCTGATCACCCAAAAGTTCAACCTCCAAAGTCCAGGCGCTCTAATGCTATGGCTCCATCCTCTAAATCAGCCTCCTCTAGATTGTTGTCCCAAGTCAAATGTGCTCTATCATTCTTGGCTGCATCACAATAATGGGACAACAACGTCAATTTGTAGTGCACATAAACCAAGCTTTATGCTTGATCTACATTCAAATTGTTTCTTTTCACATTTTGGATGAAGTTGAAAGTGCTCCAACCCCTCTTTGTAGAAGAAATGTTAACAACTTATGAAAGCACCCTCACCGCCAATTTATGTCGACATGTGGTAGAGGAGAAATAAATGTTCCACCATTTCGATAGAACTCAACTTATCTCCATCTTTGGTCGCATGTAGGTTACCAAAGATTCCATGTTCATCGATGTATTTACTCAATTCTATTAGTACTTGAACACACTCCTCTGCCCGATCTACATTCAAACTGTTTCTCTTCAATGTTCACATTGTCGATGAAGTTGTAGGTGCTCCAACACCTCTCTACACAAGAAATGTTAACAACCTATGAAAGCACCCTCGCCGCCAATTTATGCAAATATGTGGTAGAGGAGCAATACACGTTTCGCCATTCGATAGGACTCAACCCATCTAGATCTTTGGTCGTATGCAGGTTACCAAAGACTCCATGTTCATTGATGTATTTGCTCAAAAATTCACTTCGTACTTGAGCACACTCCTCTTATCAGGGACCAACTTGTCTAATGCAAGCATAGACCTATTCTGCACCTCTGGATCTATGTGTGGTTTTCTCCTAACTCCACCCCTAGGTGCTAGTTGGGCCAACCAAGATGGAGAATAATATTTTGGTGTAAGGAGTAATGACATATGCTAGGGCATGGAGTGGAACATTTAGGTAGAAAAACCTTCCAATGCTTAATAAGTGATTTTTCTTGATTGAAGGGTAAATTTTTATCAAGGTCATGACAAAGGAGTTCAATAAACTTCAACAATTAGGCATCAACACCACCAACATCAAGGTACATAGAGAGGTTGATTTGATTGATTCAATTCCAATCCCTTACCCTCATACATGATGGAATCCAGTGGAAATGTTGCAATCCTGAAATCCTGAAAACTATTAAGTCTGCTGAATTTTGAATGGGGTCTAAAATTCTACTTTTTGCATATGAAGTCCAATGAGGCTAGAACCACTTTCAAACATCCTGAAACAATTAATGGTAATGTTAAAAAATTTAATTAAAAGGATAGAAAATGAAAGATAAGGAAAATAACGCTTTTACTTTAAAAATTTAACATTACCATATAATACATCTCCTAAATGAACCTTAACCATGCCCAAAAATCCAACTAAAACCATGTCTTGGTTACAAAAACCAAAAAAATGAAAAAAAATCGCCTCAAACAAAGGGAGCGCTGAGGAAGCATTTTTTTAGCTCCTGGGAGAGCTAAGGAAGCGTTTTTTTAGCTCCTGGGAGCGCTTGGGGAGCAATTGTTGATTGAATTGTTATTGATGCCAACATGGGACTTGCAGTGGCCCTCAGGTAGTCATTGATGCCACCAAGTCCCTCTTGCAATGTGAAATCCATACAGAGATGAGTTGTGCTTTGGAGCACCTTGTGGAGTCCTGCAAGGTCCTTGAACCCACAAGATTGGATCTTGGAGCCACTCCTCGTAGATGATGTTGAAGACCCTGCTGATGATGATGAAAGCCTTGGTTATGGTTTTGAAGCCCTTGTGGACGATGGAGAAGCCATTGATGGGTTGAAGAAGCATTAGTGACCCATTATGTGGTCATTTATGCTTTGAAGGGGTCATGGAACCCTTGGAGATGGTCATTATGCATGAGAAGGTTTGGCACCCACATACATGGCGGCATGATGACCTTTGGACACTGTATGATCATTGATAGTGCATTTGGAAATGATTTGAGTCTTGGAACCCATACATATGGTGATTTGAAAGCCCATGATTGTTGGAGCCTGTTGCCCACCTATTTCGACTAGGTGGCAACTCCATGTACATGAAATGTACAAATTGTACCTTGGAAAAATCTGAGGATTTTTTCACTTCTGCAGGGCAATTGCCCCTTTGTAAAACGAAATGTCCACTCCCCTGCGTGGGAAAATTAATGTAAATTTATGTGCTAGTGTGGGTCATATGATACGGATGCCACACCATGGAACTGGTTGTTAGGGAAGTCCCCTCATCGAGTGTTTTTCCCTTTCCAATTGATCTTGTTGTACAAACGAGTTTAATCGGTTTGGTTTTCACTCAAAATCCTCCAAAGTGGTGACGGGCGTTCTACCAGTCAATTCCATGAGGTGGCTAAGGCTTCAAAGTGTGATTCATGACCATGCCAGGCATCTGTATAGAGTCTTGTGGAATTTCGTGATGTTGTTGTATTTTTATTAATTTTTTCCTAGTTAATTAATTTCACCCCTTGGTGATTAATTAACTCAATTTTGATGTAATAATGTAGTTGCTCAAGCATGGCATTTTGTAATAGGGGCTATGAATGCAAAGATTAATTGCTATGAAACCCCCTAAGCCACTGCTTCGAGTCCCATGTCATTCTGATGAGTGGTTGAGGAGATAGACCATTTTTGTCTAAGCAAGGTCTATTTTTGCCTAGGGAATTAATTAATTTCCCTAAGTCAAAATTCACATTTTTTGATTTTGAAGTAACAAATCAAGAAATGCCATGGTAAGTTGGTATGGGTGTTCCTAAGCCTAGGAAAACTTATCCCAAAGTTTTTTTACCCCTCCATGGCCTAGATATAATTTTTTCAAGTTATTTTTTTAATTTTCCTAAGTCAAAATGGGGAAATTTAAAAAATTAAATTGAAAATTTTTAATCTAAGGTGAAATTGATTTTAAGCCTAAGTCTAAAGGCTAGATAAAAATTTTGGAGCATTGGCTAAGGTTAAAACCTAAGTTTAAAGGAGCAATGTCCAAATCAAACTCCAAGCTAAAGATCTCCTAAGTGGGGCGTCCATTTTGTCTTAATAAAATAAAAATATTAAAAAATTAAAGATCAAAAGTTAAAAATTAAAAAATAAAACATTAAAAAATAAAAAGATAAAAATGAAAATATAAGATTAAAACTTAAAAATAAAAGATAGTAATTAAAAAATAAAAGAATAAAGAGATAGAAATTTTAAAATAAAATATAAAAAATAAAAAGATCAAAAATAAAAAGATTTAAAATAAAAGATAAAAAATAAAATAAAAAATAAAAAAGATAAAAACAAAAAAGTAAAAGATTAAAAATGAAAGACAAAATAAAAAACTAAAATAAAAGATTAAAAGATTTAAAGTAAAAAGATAAAATAAAAAGTAAAAGATAAAATAAAAGATTAAAAGATTAAAAATTAAAATTAAAATAAAAGAATAGAAACAATAAAAAAAATTAAAAATTGAGACAAAGGGGCCCATGATTTTTCCATTTACATAAAAGCTAATCTAATGGTGGAAATCTAGTCTATGATTTAAATCCAAAGGCTAATATTATTTGAGACATGGATTAAACATTATGGCCGTTGATTAAAAATTAATCCAAGGGTGTGGATTAATGGAGAAAAATAGAAAGCCAAATACCTAGATCTAATGGGTGAGATTAAACCCTAGATCTAGTCTAATCTCAGCCGTTTATCATTAAAGAGTTGGGGATTATCTCATCTATATAATGAGGGTATCACTCCCTCATTATCATACATCTCTTATGCTATTGTTATGCTGCCGGAATTCTTCTTCTTCTCTCATATTCTTGCTACATTGTATTGAAGTTTTGCCCAAGCTGGGCTATTTAATAAAATTCTTTGGAGGAATACTATGCTGCAGCTTTTCATGATCTATATTTATTGAGGTAACCTTGTACTTATTTCGTTTGCATTTGTTGTTATTTTTTAGTTAGCTCTCCACGAAGTATTTTTATTCTTTTTTGTGAATGATCTGATATTTCTTACAAAGTGTTTTGCAGGAAGTATTAGGTGTTCATCTCTAGAAATACAATTTTTGCAGGCATAGTT
>LPNX010411824.1:53792-67905 GCA_001517045.1 Pseudotsuga menziesii
GACATAAAATCTCCTCAAGTTTCAACCGGCATAAAAGGGGTTCTATTCCTCAACTTTTTCTCTCAAACTTTTCTGTTATTGTAAACCCCAAAGAGAGTCTCTTGGGGTATTCTGCAAAGCTTATAAGCTTTTGTAATCTATAATAAATAGAGTAGGAAGTAGAGTAGGAAGTAGGGTAATGTTTGTTTAAGTTCTTTTCCTGCTTATGCAAAATTTATTTTCTGTCAAAGTAATCATACAACCCATCCAACCTGTGTATCCTCTATCCACTTGTCATCTCCCTTTAGGGAATTCAAGCTGGATATGAAAAACAGGGTAAGTGGGGGCTTAGGTAATTAGATTAACTTTCATTTTCTTGTACTACAATCTACAATCAATCTCTTTACTTCCCAATTTTTTTTTATTATTTTAAAATAAACCTTGCACATTAAACATCAAGATTAAAATAAATCTTTAAAATTTACCAACCAAGCTTCTCTATCTCCTGCTCCTCTACTCGGTATCACCCTCCGGGGTACTCCGAGATACGACCAGGGGAAAAGGAAGTCGTAGTCTAATAGGCATTCATCTAGAGACTTTTGAATCGATTAAAAACAGTGACTCGAAAGCTGCAAGGGGTAGTAGGCTGGGGACAATCTCTAGGTGCTTCGTCGTCCTCCTTGTGAGCACCGGGCCATTGGGGTTTGACCTGTGAGCTAGGGGTGGGCTTGCTCCCACCTGTTGAGTGCAACAACATTCCATCTTCGGTTTGAGAAGAACTAGATCGGGGTAGTCACACCACCGAATCTAAAACTAACTTCAAGAAGAACAACTCTAATTAAAATTTATTAAAATTAACCAAGAAGCATTGCAAAACGCCCTACAAACACAGATTACTACTTTTATTACAATCATTTTTACTTCATTTTACTGCAAGCACTACAATACATTTATTTCAAGCACTCTTTTACTACAATACAACACTACAATTTTTACTTCCAGCACCTTATCTCTCAGTACATTTATTTACTTTCGATTCTGCAAATGAGCATGTGGTAAATGTTGACTGCTTAAACCTTTTCACATTTAAATTTACTGCTGGTTTAGTAATCTGTATTCATAACGATTTTCTGCTATCTCGCAATTTGTTTCATTTGTCCATACATTTGTTCTATTTCATTACTGTTTATAATCATATTGTTTATCCTTATATTTCTTTATTAAACTTTGAACCTATAGTCTAATCGTAGATTAACATTTCTTTTTTTTATAAAGACACATTGTATCTTTTGACTCCATTTAATATAGGCACTGGTCTTATAGTTTTGTAAATCTTAATAAAAGATCCCATTAATTAACCTTCAATTAATTAATAAACCTGGAACATAGTCTTTCCATAGGGACTTCCCCCCTTGGCTCTGTTGGGATCTTGCCTAAACGGAGGAGCTGTAGACTGTGGTGACAGTGGTCCCCAGCTCTCGCTTGCCCCCAAGGACACACATAGCAGGTTGTGACTTTCCTGCGTCTTAAAGTGTGAATTAGGCGGCAACAGAGCCTTTGATATGATGGAATCTTTGGTCATGATGTCCTTATCACTTGGTGATGGAGTCCTATGTGTTGGGCTTGAAGTCCATGGAAAGCATATTGTTTAAATATTTTATGATATCTTTAAAAGAGTCCTTGAAACCCTTGCATGCGGTGCCTTCGGTCTTGAACCCACACACTTGGTAGATTGTTGATGGTGATGTATGGTCTTATGGCTATTGGCATATTGTGGAACCCGTGGATATGCCCTAGGTATGATGAAAAAGCTCTTGAAGCACTTGAAGAAATATTGAAGCACCTATGAAACATTGAAGAAGTGCTTGGACCCACAAGTCAGTTCATAAGACAACAAGTTTGTTGAAGAAATCTTGATTGACATAATGAAGTTCTTGAAGCCCTCATTTTGTGATCCTTAGGCCCATTTGATGACCTTGTAACATTGAAAAAAGTCTTGAACCCACACAATGGTGGAGTCATGTGGTGTGATCACCCTTCCTTTTGGGGCTTTGGTATGCTTGTGGATGAGGAGAAAAATATGCATAAAACCTTTTGAAAATGACCACATTAAAACGTGATAGAGGAGGGGGTAGAGTAAGTCGGCTGCCAAGGTTTTGAAACAATAAAAAAAAAATTATTTATTTATTGGAAGTCGGCCCATTAAAGAATTTACAAAAAATAATAAAAATTAAAACATAAAAATAGCAGGTCGGCTCCATAAAAACTACTATGAAAAAGTATATAAATAACAACCAACGTCCTCATATTTCATTATCAAAAATTTTGATTTTGCTCTGATATTTTCGTGTGAATAAAATACACTGAGGCAATCGCAGTTAAAGACAGGGTTATTGTTGTTTTGAGTGGACATTTTGAGTTTTTCTCCTTATGGACTGCACTGTGATTGTTTAAGCCCTCCTTTGTGGGCTGACTTTTGGGCTGGTTTGTGACTATGTTGTGGCTGTGTAAAAAGAGTAATCAACAGCAGCAGTAAATTACATTTCTTTTTAACTTTTGTCTTTACAGCAGAGATAAATTTTTGGTCAGTTTTCTACGCTGAGTTTTGGAGGAGTTTACAGTTAGCTTATCAAAAGTCAACAAGTGTTGAGGATCTGTTTTACTGCACTGTGATTGTTTAAGCCCTCCTTTGTGGGCTGACTTTTGGGCTGGTTTGTGACTATGTTGTGACTGTGTAAAAAGGGTAATCAACAGCAGCAGTAAATTACATTTCTTTTTAACTTTTGTCTTTACAGCAGAGATAAATTTTTGGTCAGTTTTTTAAGCTGAGTTTTGGAGGAGTTTACAGTTAGCTTATCAAAAGTCAACAAGTGTTGAGGATCTGTTTTAGTCCTGAGTGATATGCTAGACCAACAGCACAAAAGGATACCTTCTGCCACAGTATGAATTTTGTAGAGCTGCCACAGTCCAAAATTTACAGAGCTACACAGTCCCAATTTTGCAGAGTTGTCACAGTCTGAAATTTATAGAGCTACAACAGTCCGAATTTTGCAGAGGTGCCACAGTCCGAGTTTTTGTTGAACAGCTACAATCCAAGTTTCTCTCATCAACCAAAGTTTGAATTTCTGAACCATCTCAGTCAGGGTTTTGGTCACCACAGTCAAGATCCGAGCTGTTGAAAACATCTCAGCCACAGCCCTGAACTCTTGCTTAAATAATGACATGGAGTGATGTATGCATATGTTTGATATGGCAGTCATGTAGATGGTGTCAACTTGACAACAGTGATATGGTGACAAATATTGAGGCAAGCCAAGTGATCAAGTAACTAAGGAAGATCAATCTCAGTCGTGTTGGAGACATAAAAGTTGCAGACATCAGTTTGAAAGGTATGCTAATACATCTTCTCAAGTTTGCTAAGTAAGAGGTATGTTCATTTTGCCCGAGTTCTAAAAGGATCAGAGATCAAGTAAAACTTAAGAAGCTACAGATTCAATGAGCTAGAGTGAAAGTTTGATATCTTGCATAAAGTTTTGATGCATATATATAAAGTTGTTGAGAACACCGTGTCATAGTCTTGGACTGAATTAAGTATTTTTCTTAAGACATCTTAAAGCTACCAAAGTGAAGAAGAGAGCAATAACTGTGTTAACTGTGATAGCATTGAGTTACTTTGACATGACAAATGACAACAATAACATACAGCAGTAAGAATAAAAGTTTGACTTGACTAAAGGCATCTTTCTGCATCAGTACAAGCAACCATTAAGGCTCAAACTCTAAACTCTGATTTTTGAGGATTAAGAAGCAGCCAAATGTTTGATCTCAGACACAATTGTTGGACCTCTTCAAATCACCTTCATAAGATCTGATCCTAGACAAATGCAGCCAACAACACTTGCGTGATAGAAGAGTTCAGTCATAGCCTTGACATGAAGTTGACAAAGACTCTAACATCCATTGGATTGATGTGACATGACAAAACATTGATTGAACGTGACATATGACATCAGTGAGCAGATTGACTTGATGATTTTGATAGTAGATTGAGTTGAATGATAGTAGATCGTGACTTGGCAAGCAATGACATGATTGATTTGACTATTACAACAGATTGATGTTGAGAGAAGAGGTTGATGAGCAGAGGTTGAATGAGCAGCAGTTGATTGAATGACAGAAGTGTTTCTTGGTTGCCAAGCTGAGGCTTGCACTTGAGGATTGGATTCCTCAACCCTTTCTTAGTTGGAGCTAAGAAAACCAGGCTGAGTCTTGTCATAAGAGTTGGTGCTATTTTCATCAGTTGGTGTTGATTGTAATCACGAAGATTGAAGTCTTCCATTGCAAATAAATAAAGCTTACCTTACATATATTATTGTGTCTCTTTGATGTGATTATTATGCTTATCACTCATAGTTGATTTAGTTGATGATGTAATTGATAACATAATGCTTGATAAACTCTGATTAATTAATAAAAGGTTTAATTTGCTCACACATCGATTCACCCCCCTCTCAGTGTGACCATTGTGTCCAACAATGATGGGGGAACGCTTCAGGAGCAAAGATTCCTCATTGCTCCCTAAGCACTCCCAAAAAACCAGGGAGCATCAGGGAAGCGTGATTCCCAAAAACCCTCCCAAGAGGAAGCGATCAGGAATCGTGATTTTGGGAGTGATTCTTGATCGCTTCCTCTGGGATCATGAATCGAGAGCGAAGCGGAGGGAAGGGTGTGATTCTCCGCAGTGTAGCACCGACTATAGCCTACGGGAATTGGATAGGCTAATGAGTCGCTCATAGAAGGTCATCCGAAAAAGGACATTACACAGATCTCTCAAACCTGTTTCCAAAAGTGAATAATAACAATGCATACCTAGAGAACTTGATTTTCCTTATTTTATTCTCTTTTTTACCTATGCATGCAACTTTAATGATGCATGTTGCATGCATTTTGAATTAGGCTTCACATGTCACACACATTGCTTGATACTACTTAAGTGGTCCTATTTATTCACTAATAACTTAATATCACTGCTAATGGTGTGATTTTGTCATGTGTGGAATCAGTCATTAGTTAATTCCCTATTTATTAGTACCCACTCAAACCTATGAGAATTGGATAGGTTATGTCACCGACTAGGCTGCACCTAGTTGGACTTTCAGTGAGCCGCAAGTGATGAACAAGATACTTGTTCATATTCAGAGTTCAGAGGTCCTTTCAGGCCTCCAGGGTCGTTTTATTTTTTGTAACGCATGTTCATACCCCCTTGGGGAAATTGTAAAAAATGTCCTAGCATTTAATTTTTTATAAAAGGCTCGGCTTCCCAGACTTAAGCATCAAGCCGACTAGCCTAGAGTGTTTTTTCCCTTGGTTATTATTGGTTGTTGAACAAACGACTAATAATTTCTGAGTTTTTCACTCACACCTCCAAAGCTGGGGTAGTCATCTTGGTGTTGCGGCCTAGGGAGGTTATTAGAGTTTTCGTGTCGGTGTTTTTCACCATGCTAGGCATTCTAATTGAGTCATATGGACATGTACTAGGTCCCCCTAGAGTTTCGTCAATTTCCGCAAAAAATATTTTTTTTTTCCGTTTTTTAAGCCATTTTTTAATGTTTTAATTAAAAAACTTCAGATTGTAATAAAAGTCAGATACGGAGTCCGTTTCTGACGTGGGGACACTCGTTTTCACACCAGGAGCATCCAATTTACCCCTGGGACCACTTTCTACATCAGTCGGGCAGCCGAAGCACCCCGTGAGGCATTATTTGGGCTAAAAGTGCATAAAATAGCATTTTAATGCTAAATTTGGACAAATTGGCACTCAAGTCAAAGGTTGAAAAGTCATTTTAAAATAAAATATTAAGGTTATGGGGTGACATGGCATGGGTCCCCTAAAGAGTGCGACCCTCTCCATGTGAGGTAATGCATTTTAAAGTTTGGTTTGAAAGTTTGAGTGGATAGTTTAAATCATGGTGACGTCAAAATCCTAAAGGAAATCGCTAGCATGGTTTTGAAGGATTGCGCTACCCAAGGAGTGGACCCCCCTTATATGACATTGGTTAAGGTTTTGTGGAGATAGAAAAATTTTATAAGGGTGACGTCAATTCGCTTGAAATTCACGCTAACCATTATGTGGTGTAGCGAATAACATTAAGAAGTGGACCCCCTCCATCTCTTATCATTTGTGGACTTTGGCTATAATCTAAGGTAGGTGTATCATATACAATTTGGTCTAAATCATGGTGGCGTCAACTTTAACATATTGGAGCTCACGTCACATATAGCCGTACAACCTGGTGAAGGAAATCGTGGCTTGCGATTTGGTCTTGGTGAATGGTTGGTATGTGTTGGCAGTTTTTGGTTCATTGGAGGAGTTTGGTGAGAGAGGTGTCAATCACCTTCTCTGTTCAACTCAGTCCAAGCCCAGTTACACTCTGACTTCATTTTCAGTATTGATGAGGCCCCCTTGGGTCTCCCTTTTCCCATATAAGCTGGTCTCTTCTCCTTTGTTCAGCATCAAAAAGGTGGAACCTCTGCTTGTAATATTGTAATAGTTTTCTTGAGTATTGTGAATAAAAGGCTTTGGAGGCAATTTATGTGTGGGATCTATGGATGTTTGGATAGAGTTTACTCTACATTAGTGAGGTAACCTGTATTTGTTTTCATGCTTGCATATGTTTGGGATTAACTTGCTTTCAGAAGGAAATGGTATTTTTGTAAAGATAAAAGGTAATTCTTGTTAGGTTACTCTTCTATTGCAAGTCGAAGAAGACTATTTGATATATGTATGATTTCATCCTTGGATCTACATTGTTGTTGTAGTCTCTTTCGGTTTACACAGGTATTTTTAATCCCCATTGCTAGTGTTGATAATTTTTTGCAGAAAGCTAAAGCTGGAGTACTGATGAGCGAATGTGCTCTACCTTTCCTTCAGTAAAATTGGAAAATAAGCTTTGTCCCTCTGATCTCACCAAGGAGGCGTTTTCTGTCCTTTATTGCTTGCTCTACTCTGGGTTCTTTAACTTTTGATCCACAAATTTCTTAAAATTTTCTTTCGGTTTCAAACGTTTCCGTATTAGATCTAGCATCTAAAGTCATATCAAAGGTAGATCTGATGTCTAAAAGTTTCTATTTCTAGTTTGCTTCAAAGGTACATTTAAAATTCCAGATCTAGTTACTTTTCCCTTTTTTCCGCAAGTTTAAAAATTTTGAAAATTAAAAAAGCTTGTTGAAAGAGTTTCTATGCATTTTAAAGTTTGATCTAGCATTTTGTGCTTAAGATTTGCTTGCCATTCTTCTCAAGAGGCAAGCAAAGATCCTAAGAAGGCAAGCTTTCTAGCTTACCTCACTTAGTTGTTCCCTTGTTTTTGTAATCAGTTGTTACTTAGATTTTTTTTTGTAAATTTTTGCATGCTGCCCAAAGACACTTCCAAAGTGTTTTTGGGCATAGTT
This sequence comes from Pseudotsuga menziesii, assembly GCA_001517045.1. Classification (NCBI taxonomy): domain Eukaryota; kingdom Viridiplantae; phylum Streptophyta; class Pinopsida; order Pinales; family Pinaceae; genus Pseudotsuga; species Pseudotsuga menziesii. The sequence goes on from LPNX010411824.1 coordinate 61,221, forward strand.
CACTGACATATGCTTGCTGGTTTTTAGTAGTTTTATCAAAAAAGAGAAGGAAACTCTGCCCGAAATTAGTTTTTTTGAACATCCAGAGCTCCTAGGAGGCTTTCCCCTTAGCTGGTCCTATTTCCTTTGCATGTTGTAAGCCTTTGGATCCTAGATAACAAGGACCAAAGAGAATTCTCTGCTGAAGCATTGTAACCGATTAATAAAAACAAGTTTGAGTAGGCTCAGTAGAGCCTGGTCCCCATCCCCCTTGGGGGATTTGTGTCGATGTCCTTTTTTTGTTTTCTTATATGCTGGTAGCGTAGTTGTCCTTCTTTATCATTTCATGCTTTGTTTGAGTTGTGCAAAAGTAACCTGAATACTTACCCACTGCGCTATACTGAAGTACCATAAGGGAAAATATTTGAGCAGTGTAGTAATTAAAAAAAAACAAAAACAATTTTGTTATGCACTGCTAAGTTAAAATAAACTCCCTCGCTTTCCCGAGTACAGGTTCGTGGATAAGGGCTTGCCCGAGTACTGAATCTGGAAAGAGACTCTTGGGTTTTATCTTTTTTCTAAATCAGAAAACTTGTTCTAATTAAAATAAACCAAGACTCCTTCCCCGTATGCTCTACACCGCTGCAGCTTGTCTGATCAGTTGGTTGTATCAGAAAGGGATATGAGTTACTAGATCTAATAGGAAAATCCACACAAGTAATTTTCTTGAGAACTCGGGAGGTTGCAAAGGGTAATCACTACAAAGTCAGGGGGCTACTCTAAGCAGGTCTATCCTCGCCTTGTTGGACACTTGGTATTACTGCTTTAGCAGTCAGTTCGAAGGGACTTGACTTGTTGGGCCAAACCCACAATTTACCCATTCCTTAATCAATTCATTTAATAATTTAAAATTTACCAACCGAGACACTGCAATACTTTCACTGAGACTACACTAGCAACCCACATTTGCAAGCACTCTTTTCATTTTGGCATTGGTCTATTCTATTCCTTTTTGCATAAGTTAATCTCGCAATGTGTCATTGAATTTTGTGTATCTAGTTTGAGTTAAGGTGTTGCTAAGGTTAAATTTTGTTGGCGGTAATTGGTAATTTCTTAATTTCATCCATTCCATATTAAAACTCCTAGAATTAATTATTTCTCTCGTAGAGTAAAAACCTTAGATTTAACTTTTCATTAGGGTCCACCCCCCTTGGCTTCGCTAGGAGTTGGCCTAGACGGAGGAGCTGAGTATTAGGTGACAGCACTTGGCTCGAGCTTGCCCCCAAGATCGCACCCAGTGGCTTGAAGATTTCTACCACGTTACCCGAGGTGCGAATTAGGCGGCAACATTTTGGTGCCGTTGCCGGGGATAAATCTTTCTATTCCCGGAATACGACTTTTTGAGTTTTCATTCTTGTTTTCGCTTTGTTTGATGAATGTTGTAGTTTAATCAACTTACTCAAGTCATCTGGTGACTCCACTACCTTTAATTTTACCAAGGTGTTCTACAAGAAGAAACTCTGAAGGCTTGCTTCAGTTCATTCCTGAGCCTGAAAAAGTTTACCATAGGAGGAAAAGCAAGCTAGCTTCTCGTAAGATCCTTAACGATCTTTCATCTGAGTCAATCTTAGATATTCACCTTTTATTTGTTGATACTTCTCAATCAAATAATTCACACAGTACCATGGGTACTTTATTTAAACGTCTGGATTATTCTGCCGTAATTGGGCAGCCTCATAACATCCCAGATAAAGCCATTGAGAAGGTTCCATCTTTTTATGGAAACGATGCTATAACTGCTAAGTCTCATTTGTTGACTTTTTCTCAGTGCTACAATAAATGGTGTCACAACGTCAACCATGAAGATGTAAAGATGAGGTTGTTTGCCTTATCTCTTGAAGCTGATGCCTTTGAATGGTTCACCTCCCTGGATGACGATGGTATCAAGACCTTCCAGGAATTTGAAACTGCTTTCAATAAAATATGGGGGGATAAAAAGGAGAAAAGGCACCTTTTGGCCGCCTTAACAAACACTAAAAAGAAGGAAAACGAAACCATAGAAGAATTCAATAAAAAATTCAAAGATATGGTGGGCAGATGCTCGACTGATATTAAACCATCAGATACCTCGATTCTCATATATTACACAGAAGCATTCGAGGGAGAAATGAGGTACCAACTTAGAGACAAAGAACCTGACAACCTGAAGAAAGCCATGGAAATAGCTGAGAAGATTGACAGAAACATGCAATCTGCAGGAAAGTCTAACATTCCAGGATTTGTTAGAGGCACCACTTCATCTTCCAAAACTCAGGATGCCAGAGGAAAAACAGTAGAGCCTGAAGGAAAAGATGAAGGCAAGGAATCAATGAAAGAAGTAGCTGACATGATGAAACAAATGATGATAAATTGTACTTCCCAGATGAATGCTATGCAAAATAGGATAAACAACATGGAAAAAGCACAGGTTTCTCAAAATCATAAAAATTTCCAACCTAGACAAAACCAGGAATGGAAAAAGAAGTATCCTCCTTATGAGCAGAGACCTCCAAATCAACTTGAAACAAACAACATGGTGAGTCATGAGGTTCCTCCCTATTGTCGGCCTTGTGATGAACTTCATGAAGAATCTACTTGTCCAAAATTCTGCTACATTATGGAACAAGAACAAATTGAAATGAATAACTTTGTAGGGCATTCTAGAGGTCATGACTATATAAACAATGTAGGGCAAGTTCATCATATTTCAAAAGAAAAATGGAAGCAAGCCAAGGACTACAGTCAGGAAAAGGATAATGCTACTAATATTTTTGGCGAAAAGCCTTCACCTGAGCAGATTATGGAAAGGTACAAAGGGGTGGTTTATCACAAGAAGAAAAACATGATCCCAACCAAGTCAAGTCAGCATATGCCAAAGGTAAAAACTCCTCCCCCTCTAGATCTAAACATTGATTTGGGTAATTGGTTGTCAAGTGCTAAGATTTCTATCCCTGTAATTGAGATCCTCAAAATTCCAAGTCAAAGAGATATATTTATGAAAACCTTAGTAGAACCTAAGGAAAATATAGTTGACAAATCTGAGGAAACAACTCTTGAGAAGCCTAAAGAGAAACTGGTCAACTCAAAAGAAAATGAGAAGGATAAACCTAAAGAAATTTTTTCCAAGAAGCTGAGTAACTTCAATGAAGATGTTCCCATTATCTTACATAGTAGGGATCCTAATAAAGAAGATCATCCTGCCTTCTACATTTCTTTGATCGCAAAGAACAAATTGTTGCACAATTGCATGCTTGATTCAGGTGCATCATCAAACATCATGACTAGAAAAGTTATGGAACAAATGGGCTTAACTATCTCAAGGCCTTACCAGAACGTATGCGCCATGGATTCAAGAGAGATCGATGTCGTGGGTATAATTCTAAATTTTCCAGTCAAACTAGCAGCATACCCTGACATAGGTGTAACCATGGACATAGTAGTCATCGATGTTCCTGACAGATGGGGAATGTTGTTGTCGAGAAAATGGGCTGCATCTTTGGGAGGATCTATTCAAATGGACTGGACTTACGCCATGATTCCTGCTTCTGAAGATGCACATATCAAGTTATATAGAGAAAAGGAAAGAAAGTATCATGTGGAAGATCCTGATGAGCCAGATAATGAGTATATTTGTGAGATAGATAACCTGGGAAACCATTCTATCTATGCCAATTATCTTATACCCATCAGAGAAAAGGCTAATGATGAGGAGTATGATGAGCTATGGAGAATGAGTTTTGATGGAGCCTTTTCCAAAACTGGAAAAGGAGCCGGTATAGTCTTATCTTCACCTTCAAACAAGAAATTCAATTTTGCTTACAGACTTGAATTTGATGCTTCCAATAATGTAGCGGAGTATGGAGCACTAGTCTTAGGACTTGAGATTGCTAAAGATATGGGTATCAGAGTGTTAAGTATCAAAGGTGATTCAGATCTAATTATTTCCCAAGTTAAGAAAACTTTTGCATGTAAAAGTGAAAGGCTTAAAAAGTATCGAAATACAGTTTGGGCCATCATGGGATATTTCAGTGCATTAGACCTTATAGCGGTTCCCCGCGCAGAAAATAGTGAGGCAGATAGACTTGCAGTTGCGGCTTCGACATTAGAGTTCACAGAGGAATTGGTAAAAGGAGATGGAAAATTTGAAATAAATTTCAAGCCTTCAATCCCCGATAACCTTGATCATTTGCAAGTTTTTCAAGATGACGATCAGATCATAAAGTTTATTAACAATATGCATGAATTTGCCGATTGTCAGATCAACTATCAGGATGAGCAAAGTTCTCATGTTGAACAAGAGGATCAGCCAAGAAACCCTATTCCCATGAAGGTTATTGAATGGGAGCACACTTTTGATAGACAGGACAGATATAAAAATAAAGAAGCAATAAAGTTGGATGATTACATAGAAATAAACATTGGTACTGATGAAGAACCAAGAAATATAAAAATTGGAAAAGGTACTTCTAATAAAGAAAGAAAAGATTTAATAGAGTTAGTAAAGGAGTATAGAGATGTGTTTGCTTTTACATATGATGAGTTAAAAGCCTATCGGGATGACGTATTCGAACATACTATCCCCCTAAGGTCAGAAGCTAAACCTTTTCGACAAAAACTTAGAAGAATAAATCCCAAATTGGCCTCCATGGTCCAGAAAGAACTTCAGAAAATGTTGGCAGTTGGCATCATTGCACCTGCCAGACATTCATCATGGTGCTCAAACTTGGTTGTGGTAAGAAAAAAGAATGGGCAGTTGAGGATATGCATCGATTTTCAAAACTTAAATATTTCATGCATAAAGGACAATTACCCTCTACCTGATATGGAAACATTACTGCAAAGAGTAACTGGATCTGGTATAATGTCCATGCTAGATGGTTTCTCAGGATATAACCAGGTGCTGGTAAAACAGGAGGATCGACACAAAACCACCTTCACCTCACCTTGGGGAACATTTGAGTATTTAAGGATGCCTTTTGGTCTTTTGAATGCAGGTGCAACATTCCAAAGAGCCATGGATTATGCTTTCAACGAGTTAATTGGGAAAATAATAGAAATCTACCAGGATGACCTTACTGTTTTTTCAAAAGAAAGATCTGACCATGTATCTCATCTCAGAAAAGAGTTTGAGAGATGCAGAAAGTTTGGCATATCATTGAACCCAGCTAAGTCAACACTTGGAGTTGATAAGGATAAGTTGCTTGGACACATCATTTCCAAAGATGGGGTCAAAATTGACCCAGAGAGAGTAGAAGCTATAAAGAAAGTTTCCTTACCCCATAACAAGAAAGCCCTACAATCCTTCAATGGTCAGATCAACTTTATAAGGAGATTCATACCAAACTTAGCAGAATTGATGAAACCTATGCAGAAGCTACTAAAGAAAGATGCTAAGTTTGAATGGGGTAAAGAAGGTAAAGAAGCTTTTACATCCATAAAAGACTGCATCTCTAGGTCTCCTGTTTTGATAAGTCCTGATTACTCCAAAGACTTCCAGATTTTCTCATTTGCATCAGAAGACACAATTGCCGGAGTTTTGTTGCAGAAGAATAAAGAGGGTCAAGAACAACCCATTGCATTCATGAGTAGATCCTTGCAGAATTCTGAACTTAAGTACACTACCATGGAAAAACAAGCTTATGCCCTTGTCAAATCTTTGAAACACTTCAGAACTTATATAGGTTACTCCAAAGTGGTTGGCTATGTCCCTCATTCAGCAGTGAAGGATATCTTGTCTTAGCAAGATTGCCTTGGTATAAGGGGAAAGTGGATATCAAAGATCCAGGAATATGACTTGGAGATCAAACCCACTAAATTAATCAAGGGGCAGGGACTTGCCAAGATGATGACAGAGGGAAATGAACAAGCCTTAGGTATGGTCTGTCAGAACAGTTCACTAGCATCATCCATTTCAACTGGAATTCAACATCTTCAACAACAGCAATGGTATGCAGACATTATATTCTACCTCCTCAACTTAACATGTCCCGATCATCTAATGGGCCACAAGAGAAGATCACTAAGATGGCAAGCCACTAAGTACTGCCTCACCCAAGAGGGATTGGGTTGGAAAAACCCAGACGGTCTCATACTTAGGTGTGTGGATGAAAAAGAATCTCGAAGACTTCTGGAGGAGTTCCATTCAGGATTTTGTGGTGGCCACTTTGCAGCCAAAACCACAGCTCACAAGATCCTTAGAGCCGGATACTATTGGCCCACTTTATTTACTGATGTGCACAAGTCTGTTAGGATTTGCCAGAAATGTCAACTATTCACAGCAAAATAGAAGCTTGCTGCACTACCCCTAAAGCCGGTAGTAATCCAGGCCCCTTTTCAGCAACGGGGTCTTGATTTCATTGGGAAATTTAAAGACAATTCAAGTAATGGTTATACTTGGATTTTAATAGCGACAGATTATTTTACCAAGTGGGTAGAGGCCATACCTACTAAAGCAGCAATTGAAAAAGTGGTTATGGACTTCCTGGAAGACAAAATCATCACTAGATTTGGGGTTCCTGCTAAGATAACCATAGATAATGCCAAAGCTTTCAGTTCAGTAGCAATGTTTTCATTTTGCTTTAAATATGGCATCATCTTATCCCATTCCTCAAATTACTATCCCCAGGGAAATGGTCTGGCTGAGTCAAGCAATAAAAACTTGATGACC